>BQNB010001241.1:3321-108487 GCA_026074375.1 Tanacetum coccineum
ACTTATATAAAATTAAGGCTAACAAAGTACTAATTCATGCATTAATTATACAAAATGGGTAATTTACATAGGATAAATGATGCTATAAAAGTGACGTTATCTGATGTCATCATAAACCTTAAAAGAATGACGTGTCAATGAACATCCCCCCTCACCTCTATATATAGATAATGAGGGGGAAACCTATTCTAAACCGAATAGAACTTTAGTTGGCCAAAAATAACAAAAAACAAGGATTCAGTTGGAACTTCTAATTGCCATGCAAGGCAAACATACACTGACTCCTACTTGACTAAGAATAAGAAACTTAACACTTAACCACCCTAGACTCTTGCTAATGTAAATACTAATACATAACAAGGTTAGAAAGATGTAAAAGTAAACGCTCCTGGATGAAGCGTTTCATAATTTTTAGAGCTTTTTAACTTGAAATTATAAGAATGCACCCACTAACACTTAAAAGCATCTATCTTGTTGTTTTTGTTCATAATAAATTTTTTAACATGTTGTGAATTCTTTTTATTTATCAAAACTTTATAATACTCGATTTATATTAATTCTTATTATATTGTCTTATTCTAAGGGTGTGTTTGGCAACAAGCAAAATGGAGCATTTTGGAGCGGTAAGCGATTTGGTTGAAAAACTTGTTTGGCAACAAAGCAACAAGCGTTTGAATAATGTCTAACCGCTTCATTCTCAAATGCTTTTTGAAGAAGCATTTCATAACTGCTATGAGCAGTTTGTTGTAAAATTACATTTATACCCTCAAATATAAAATTTATAATTTTTTTAATTGAGTTATATGTCTTTTTTTTGTAATTTTACACTTTCTACTTACAGCTTACAGCTACATTACCAAACATCTTTTTTAAACAAAAAACCAAGGTTGTTAAGATCGGGATCCTACCCAGGATTGTTTTCGTCTTTGCAAGATCAAGATCGTAAGGTAGGATCGGGATCGTAAGATCCTACTATAATGTTATTTTCTTAATAGTATTTCTAATATTATATAAATCTACAAATTATTATATATCATAAACACAAAATTATATAAATGTTTCATAGGAATGTTGTTATAAATTATAATTATAAAATATTTAAGAAGATTAATTTGTTTTTTTTTAATATCTAGGAAACACAACCCATAAATTCGTAGATTTTAGTTCATGGTTCGAGAAAAGTAAGATCGGATCGTAGTAGATCTTAAGATCCTATGGTCAAGATCGGGATCATATAAGATCCTAAGCAAGTAAAGATCCTACGTAGGATCTGGATCATTTTTGCTTTGCAGTATCGTAAAATCGTAAGATCCTAATATCAGGATCGGGATCTTAACAACCATGCAAAAAACTACTGCTTACTGCTCCTGCTAACTGCTCATTCTTATTGCTTACTGCTCCTGCTTACTGCTATGTGTCGCCAAAACATACTCTAAATGGATTATTTTATAACTCTTTTTTAGCGAAATATAAGTTTTCTTATTTACAGAGTATAATAGTATATCGTAAAATTATCCTTTTATTGGTCTTGGTGGTCCGGTAGGTTACACCTCACATGTTGTTTCAAGTGTTACAACTCGTGGTTGGTTTCTAACCTATGACATTTTTTCTACCAGGTGATTCCCCTTAAAAACATAGCATTTCATAGGCTTGTTGGCCGAGTTATGTTTAGATATGCTGGTCGTGCAAAATCTGATGACCATACATGTTTTGTGTAGTAGTAGACTAGTAGGTTGTAGTGTTGGTTTGTTGTTATCATAGGTTTGAGAGTTGGCTGACCTTACCTCTCACAAATGTCATTGTAATTTTAAAATTTTGCTATAAATTTACTATATACTAATATATATTGCCTATGAAAAAAATAGTTATAAACTTTCCACTTAAACATGTAAATAAACTTGTTATATCAATATGTGCACACTATAATTTGTTACTCATGTTTCTAGTCATTTTATGTTATTATAGCTTTTTCAATTAGCAAATGTTTATGTCACTTTACATTATATAATTTATAATTTATAGTTAATTTGTCAAACAATTTCCTAAAATAAACACCGCAGCTTGCAGCTATCAATATTAGCTAACAATTATGGACTTACAATCTATAGTTAACAACTTACACATAACTTACAACACACCCTGTAAACCATGGTTGTTAAGATCCCGGTCATGATCTTAGGATCTTACGATTTTATGATATTAGAATGCAAAAATGATTCGGATCTTACATAGGATCTTTGCAAGCTTAAGATCTTATAGGATCCTGATCTTGATCATAGGATCTTAAGATCTAATCCGATTTGATCTTGCTTTTCTCGAACCATAAACAAAAAATCTATAAATGAATGGATTGTATATTGTACAATTTAAAAAACAACATGTTAATTTTCTTAAATATCTCATCATCATAATTTATGACAAAATTTGTATGAAATATTCATATAATTTGGTGTTTATGATATATAATAATTTGTAGAATTAACCAATGGGGTAACCTAGCGGTAAGAGCTTAGCCTCTTAGGACGAAAGTGCCTAGAGGTCTTGAGTTTAACCCTGGGGAGAAAATTAATCCCCCATTGGCCACGGAGGTTCACCTGCACCGAATCCGGGGTATCCAAAAGGGTAGTTGATGTGGTCGTCATAGGACTTCAACATGAAGTTTTACAACTCCCTAGGCAGAGCACCTAATCGTTGTAGTAGTAGTATAGGCAAGACTCGGGGGTTGTTATCGTTTACTCGAGGAATAGGTTAGGAAGGCTTGATCACGATCTAACAGAATTCTAAGGGTTGAGGGAAGATTATTTTTGTGTTTTTATGTTTTAGGGAAAGCATGTAAATCATATATTTGAGAGGAGGTTTGGTTTTAGCTATTAAACTAAATATAATCTAAACTAGTGGTGATATCAATAAGATAAAATACTATGTTTATTTAATCATGTATTACTCCCTAGATTGCTTCTCCTAGTGTTGTTGTCTTGTCGCACTTGTGATCATATGTGTAATTATTTCCTAAGTCATGAACGAATTACACGAACCCACCGTCTACTTAGTATTCCATTAAAGAAACGCACCTGTAAGGTAGTATGAAGACTATTACAAGGCCCCTAAGAGTACACTAAGTACATGTGAAATATATTAAGAGTGGATCAACCATATTAGGGGGCAAGGTAGTATGAAGACTGTAACCCGGTGGTATCCTTTCTACACAATCATGTTTTCCTAGACATATCAACAGCGATGCAAACAAAAGCTGGTTTTCTAAGACCTAACATGCACATCCATCACAAGAAGCAACACTACTAAGATCTACATTCTAGGTTTCATACGATCATAAATAAACACAATAGGAGGCTTAGCCTAGCATGTTAATAAAGCAAGAACATAGATGAATAAAACAACACATAGACATATTGAATGATTAATTAAACCTTACTTGATTAAAACATGAGTTTGAGGAAGTACAATAGGGTTTTTAGGCCCTAAATTCGTCCCTAACAGCTGCTAAACGAACTAGGGTCCGTACCCTCTTTTTATTCTAAAGTTACACACTCAAAACCCTAATTTCGGGTTTGTATATATAGGAAAAATGTTGTGACGGCGTCACGTTTTAATCGTGATGCCGTCATGAAAGATAATATTCTAGATAATGGGATGGATCGTGTGCTCTGACGCCGTCATGAGATCTAGTGACGCCGTCTTGGTCTTCATTGTGACGGCGTCACGTTGTATTTGTGACGGCGTCACGTTGTATTTGTGACGCCAACTCCAGCCACTGTAGAGAAATTCTTGAGCAATGTTGGTGTAGGTCCGTAGTCTTGTCCGCTTCTTCTCAAAATGAGCCCAAGTCACGTGTATTTCCTCCAAATGCTTCCCAAATGCAAAATACCTGAAAAGGAACAATTAAGTATCTATTTTAGGCATAAACACACGATTTAAGGGGTTAAACGATCCTGAAAAAGTATATAAAATGACACCTCATCAAATACCCCTACACCTGGGATTTGCTTCTCCTCAAACAAATGGGCTTTTCTACCTAGACAATAACAATATGTGGGGTCATTTTACCTGCTCTTTAAAAATATTTTACAACACAACCTTCTAGACCTCGTGATTAAAATCACATAAAGTATACACTAGCACCTCACATAAGTGTTTGGGATTCTCTCTTTCACTCTGGTGTATAATAAATTATAACATAAGGGGGAAACGGAAAATCAACACTCATTACCTGTCATAGCATATAAATTACCATAGGCTTGGTAAAGGATCAAACCTCCACCGCTAGGAGCAAGCATTATTCATTACTATCTAAGAGGTCTTTTTAAAGGGTTGTGGGGTGTAGGTGTAAAGATAACATATAATGAAAACAGAAATGGATGGGATACATTTGGATGGCTTTGGGTAAATTTGGAGTGGAGAGGTTAGCTAATTATTTACATGAATACACTTTGGTTTGGATGCTAAGCCAAGACTCGGACGAAGATCTACAAACTCTACATAACTCTACATCAATCTCTTTCTTTTTCTTTTCTTAATTTTTTTAATAACATAATACATCATGGGGTTTATAACACGTACCCCTATACTTGAGCTTTTACATGCTTGATATTTATAATCTAAATAATGACCCGATTTGAGGTGGATCAAAATAACATGGAGATCATTTGACAAACATATAGGGGTATTGACTTAACTTTTCTTCCCCATTCTTCCATGAAATAAATACTACAATGAATCCCAATCGTCCCAAAATAGTATTTACAAGGATAAGGACTTAGCAACCGTGTACTCAATAATTAACTTGGGTTAAACATAATAATGTACTAAAAGCGAGTACATATAAGGTAGGCTAAGGCTTTTTGGGTGTAACGATTGGTTTAAAGGGTGACAATGCTCTTCATTAATAATTCAGAATCCACCAGAAAATTACAAGAACCGTGAAAAAAGGATACGCTCGAAGGGTTGTTCGAAGGGTAATCCATGCACTAATAATGATTGCAGGTAAGGGTGTAGGAAAAGTTATATGATCGGTGTACCATGCATAACAATTACATTTTATAAACATGGTTATTCCTAGTGCCTTTATCAGCATAATCCCTAATACTTACTATGCGGTCTTGGGATGCATCACCATAACAAGTTCTAGAATTAATATGCTACCGGTACATTCATATGAATTTTACTAACACCAGACATTCCATAAAAGGCGACAAAATCACCTCTTATGCTATGTTTTGATATATTACCTATCATTTTAAAGACAAAGCAAATGGTAAATGAAAGAATAGTTTCTAAGGCTTATTTTCCCCCTACACTTAAGTTGAACATTGTCTCGAATGTTCTATAAAGGTACCTGTAAAAATGAATTAAGGGAAAAGAAAACAAGGAAAAGAAACTAGTACTCCCCTGGTTTGCTTAATAATAGAGAAGAAACATGCGATAACTGGTTAAATCGTCGTCCAAGAATTGTCCAATGAAACTTCCTAAGAACTCCTAAGCTTCTTCTTATCAAATATAACCTGTAATCAAAGACAAAGACAACTATACCAAGCATAAAATGTGCGATATACAAATACACAATATGAATTTAGGGTTTGACTTGATTAAGCAGTAAAGATAGGATGAGAGAATTGTCAAACTGATTGGTTTTGCAGGTTGATAACAGAAGAGTACATATTTTAAATGTTATGCAAGTTTTATTTTCAAAAATAATTAAAAACTATAAGTTTTTTGGACCTGGGTGTTTGATGTCATCAGGAAAATCTTGACTCCGTCACAGGTGTCGTGGTGACGGCGTCGCGTGTAAATTGTGATGCCGTCTCCACGTTATGTGAAAACAAAATTTTTGTTTTTGATGAAAAATTTCCCGCACTTGATTCCATAAGTTAATTCCTATGCAAATAGCTGCATAAAACCTGATATTTGACAACTTACTCATATGACTCGAAACTGACGTGAATTAATCTAAACAAATTATTTAACATGCTTGAACTTGGTTCAAAAACCGGATAGATTCCCATACACTTATTATTTGCAAAATACCTTTGATTGAAATTAAGACGAGGTTAAAAATAATACAAAGCATGATTATAAGATAGAATTCGAACATGATAGAATAAGATGAAAAGAATAAAACACACAACACTCCTAATGTTCGGGAAAAGTAAATATTGGGTTGCCTCCCAAGAAGCGCTTTTCTTTATTTACGAGTCTTGTAGCTAGACTCGAAGTCGCACGTTCTTACGTGTCGTAGAAGTGGTGCAATGTGATGATTTCCCTTAGACGTTCTCTTTCAGAGAGCTTCCTAGTGGTGGGGATTGACTGTAGGGTTTTTGTAAACTCCTCTCCTTCTGGGTCGATTAGTCTAATCTTGGCGTGCCATGCTCCATCTCTGTTTTTGGGTGGTTTGTCCCAGTTAATTGGTTTTTTAATTAGGTCCTCTGATTCTTACATATTACTTTTAAGGTTAATGGGTATGGCTGCTAAGAATTCTACCATCCTTCTAAACACTAAGGTATCCTTAAAAGGATTGAGCTCGGCATCTCTAGCAATTTCCCATTCTCTGGGTAAATGGTAATCTAAGAAGCCCTTCCTAGCATAATAAGGGGTTCATGCGCCTATTCCATCTGAGACAGGTCATGGTTTGTATGACTCCCTTTTTCCAAGTGTGGTCCAATAAGGTGTTTCCTCCTCACCTAAGTCTACTCCCTTTACTCTGAATACCGACCTAGTGATTCCTTCCCCTACCGCTATTTTGGCCATCCTATAATCTATAACTGCGTTGGCGGTAGCTAGGAATCCTCTTCCTACTAGCAAAGGGGTCTCGGGGTGTAGACATGTGGGACACATGAAGGGCGGGGGACATCGGGGAGAGGGGGAATGAGTGGGACGGGGGAAAAATAGGTTGGCAATCGGTGAGGACTCGGGCAACAGAAAAATCTCGTGGATTGGGGTTGGTGGGTTTAATTAGGGGTGATACAGGGGTCAGAGAACCGGGGACAAGAAAGGTAAAGAAAGGGTGGATACCAAAAAGTCGCCAGGAGGGGAAGGGGGGGGGGGGGCAGACCTCGGGGAGTGAATCTCGGGAAAGGTGAAGTGATGCAGGGGGTCCGGGGAAATACTGGTAGGGAGTACGCGAGAGAAGAAAAATACATCTCTTTTGTCCTTCATCATATCCATTACGTAAAGTAATTTAAAAGTTAGTTTATCAATTGTGGACTACACGACTTTCACAATCCCAACGGGGTAGGTATTATGGACCCGACAGCCAAATCTAAAGAGTATGGACAGTCGCTTACTAATAGTATAGATGTTAAGCTTTTTGAAAAGGTAAAGTGGAATTATGTTTACGCACGATCCTAGATCAGCCAAGGTGTTGAAAAGTTTTAATTCCCCTAATCTACAAGGTAGCATGAATAGTCTAGGGTCTTCCATTTTTGTAGGTACTTCTTCTTGGACAAATGATTATCCGTTTTTGCCTAGTTCTAAGCTCTCTACATATTTGTCTAATATAGCATTATAGATTGGAGCGTGGGCTAGGACTTCGAGAACCGGTAGGTTAAGATGTAAATCCTTAAATTCATCTTCAAGAGTTAGTTCGGGTTCCTCTGGTTGTTGTGGTTTGATTTCAACCACGGGTTGCTGCAGGCTTGTTTAGGAAGTGATTGCCTAATTGAAATGTGCCTTGATAGCATTGATTGAGGTGGAAGGGTGAGATGAGCATTGTCGGTCTATTGTTGGGTGAGAACGAGCAGACAAAACTGGATGAGTCCCTAGTTTCGGGTTCTTAACCGTATCGCTGGGTAGCATGCATGCTATTCGATCGGTGATGGACTTCAACACATTGTTGATTTTGTTGGTCATCTCACTTTGCTGTTGTTTGAAATCGGCTTCAAACTTGGACAGTCTAGCGTCTTGAGATGCCAATAACTCGGAAACCATTCCTTCTATATTCGATTGGTTGTTAAACTTTTGAGGACGGTTGTTGAAGGGACGGTTCGGGATCAAACCGTTGGGTTGGAACCGGTTAGGTGGTTTTGAAAAATTATTTTGGGAATTTTGGGGTTGTTACCACGTATCTAAAGGTTCGGGTGAACTTTTTCCATGATGGGATGCGAGTATCATCAAGATTGTTTGGCTCGGGTTTGAAGGTATAATACCCATATACCCTCCCCTTTCATCGGTACGGGCGAGGACTTATTCAATAAATGCTTGTTGTTCGGTGATCATCCTTGCAATACTGGTATAGTGGGGACCATTGCAGACTCGCATGATGTAGTGATTTTGTTTACACGAATTGGGTAGGTTGTGTTGAGCAAGCTGATCATCCATCAAGCGTTGGACATGATTCTCAGAGCTCGATTAATCGCGGTCGGAATGTACCATGACATCTTTGAGGCAATGCGATTGCCTTAACCGGCTTAGCGAAATCCCTTGGGTCGTTCTAACTTTCGTTATCATAGAGGGCGAGGTCCTCTAATAATGCCCAGGATTCTTCGGCGTTGAGATCACGAAGCTTACCACCGGCCGATTGGTTAATGGTTCGTCTTGTGACAGGGATTGACATGGTCATAAAAAATTTGGACTTGGAGCCAAAGGTCATGCCATGATGGAGGAAACATTTTAAGTAAGTTCCATGAAACGAGTCCATACTTCGGATAGAGATTCTCCATGAAGTTGTTGGAACATCAGGATATCGTTGCGGAGTTTGCAGTCCTTCCCGGTGGAAAGAATTGAGCAAGGAATCGGGTAGTAAGATCCTCCCATGTAGTGATGGATCCTGCTGGAAGACGTTCAAGTCAATTACTAGCTTGATTGCGTAAGGAAAATTAAAATAAACGCAGGCGCAGATCGTTCCTAATGTCACCGTCAAGGTCAGTGATTCCCACAAGTTCAAGGAACTCCTTGAGGTGTTTGTTTAGGGATCCTCAGACCGAAAGTTCCGTGGAATAAGCATCCGATTTGCACCAACCGTATTGTGTCGAGATCGAAGAGATTACCAAACCGTTGTTACCCAACGGGGAGCTCAATAGTATTCCAAATAATAGCCCACGTGGATAGGTTGGAGTAGACTCCTAGAGTACAGAAGGATTCTCGTCTCCCATGGTTGGTGACGAGAATGGGTATAACTACAACAGATAGCGCAAATAAAAAGATAGACTACCGTAAAAAGCTACAATGCGGAATTAAAGTCTCACTTGAAAGGATTCAAGCGAGTAAAACTAAGCTAAACTATGATCAGAACCTAACTATTCCGCAGGCGGCGGTGCCAAAAACTTGATGCGGTCGTCATAGGACTTCTACACGAAGTTATACAACTCCCTAGGCAGAGCACCTAATCGTTGTAGTGAAGTAGTAATACAGGCAAACTCGGGGGTGTTATTCGTTCACATGTCGGGTAATAGGTTGGGAAGGCTTGATCACAGTCCTAACATAATTCTAGGGGTTTGAGAGAGAGATTATTATTTGTGTTATTATGTTTTCAGTGAAAGCAAGTAAATCATATATTTGAGAGGTGGTTTGGTTTTAGCTATATAAACTAAAATATACTCTAAACTAGTGGTTATAACAATACAAGAGTAAAAGTAATTATTTATATTATAATCATAACGTATTACACCCTATATTGCTTCTCCTAGTGTTGTGCAATAGTCACACTTGTGAAGATCTGTGTAAATGATTTCCTAATCAGAACCGAATTACACCGAACCCCCGTCTACTATTCCGTTAGAGCAATGCACCTAGTAAGTAGTATGAAAGATATTTACAAGGCCCCAAAGAGTACACTAAGAGCATTTGTGAAATATATTAAGAGTGGGATCACCATATTAGAGTGGGCAAGTAGTATGAAGAACTGTTACCCGACAGGTATCCTTTCTACACAATCATGTTTTCCTAGACATATCAACAGCGATGCAGACAAAAGCTGGTTTTCTAAGACCTAACATGCACATCCATCACAAGAAGCAACACTACTAAGATCTACATTCTAGGTTTCATACAATCATAAATAAAAACAATAGGAGGCTTAGCCTAGCATGTTAATAAAGCAAAACAAGATGAATCAAGACAACACATAAGACAAAATGAATGATTAATTAAACCTATTTATTAAAACATGAGTTGGAGGAAGTTATAAGAAGGGTATTTGTAGGCCCTAAATTTTTTTTATTTCATCCCTAACACTGCTAAACGAACTACGGATCGTACCTACTTTTTTATATTCTAAAGTTACACATCAAAACCCTAAAAATTCGGGTTTGTATATATAATAGAAATAATCGGTGACGACTTTGCGATTTTAATCGAGACACCGCAAAAGAGAATATTCTATATAATGGGTTGGATCGTGTGCTCTGACGCCGTCGTGAGATATAGTGACGCTGTTTTGGTCTTCGTTGTGACGGCGTCACATTGTATTTGTGACGCCGTCTCCAGCCATTTTAGAGAAATTCTTGAGCAATGTTGGTGTAGGTCCGTAGTCTTGTCCGTTTCTTCTCCAAATAAGCCCAAGTCACGTGTATTTCCTCCAAGTATTTACGTTGCGCTAAGCTCATGACACCGAAGCTAATTACGTTTATAGCATAGTATATTGCTAGGTTGAAACAAGCCCCCGAGGTAACTGGCCAAGACTACCGCTTAAGTTTCGACATGGTAAATATCCGTTTATCGAGCAGTATCGGGACAACGAACCGTGGGTAGTGAGCGCTACTCACACCGGATAGGCTAAATAGTCCCAATAGTCCTATTTATAGCAATTCCAGCTCGCACCATCAACGTCGGTTCCTCCAGTCCCAGATAGATCACGGTTCATGATAAGTTGGGCACTAGTGTCTAAACGCTACTTGCAACACGTAACAGGGAAAATCTCCGCAAAGTACTTGTGTCTATTTTAAAAAGCAAGCAATGTTCTCACTCCCAAGTTATAGGAAAACATTAGTCAAAACGAGTAAAAGAGTTGGAGGCTTAGGAACTCACCAAAAACGGGGTTAAAGTGGATCAAGTGAAAATGAATCACACGGTTCTAGCGACAACCTATCATATAGTCGTCGTTTAAGAATGATGTACAACGAATAACGCTTAACACAAGAACTGATCATCCGAGCACGAGTAGACACGGCGTATCCCTTTTTAAAACGTACTTTCGAAAGTTATAAGTTTTGACAAGTCTCGACGTTTTAAAACATCTTCAAAAATATTTCGTCTTTTAGTGTATTTCGTCTTTTAGTGCATTTTGTCTTTTAGTGTATTTCGTCTTTTAGTGTATTTCGTCTTTTAGTGCATTTTGTCTTTTAGTGTATTTCGTCTTTTAGTGTATTTCGTCTTTTAGTGTATTTCGTCTTTTAGTGTATTTCGTCTTTTAGTGCATTTCGTCTTTTAGTGTATTTCGTCCTTTAGTGTATTTCGTCTTTTAGTGTATTTCGTCTTTTAGTGCATTTCGTCTTTTAGTGTATTTCATCTTTTAGTATATTTCGTCTTTTAGTGTCCCGACACATCACTGTTGACTCAATAACTAAAAATGTTGACCTAAACTCGACACTTACGTTTTTCTACATTTTATCATAAGTTTGATAATAAAAGTATATTTTCGACGCTTTTATAAAGTTTACGAAATTTCGCAGGACCGTTCTAAAAATATCGACTTTTCCATTTTTATCAACCTTGAAACCTCGACACGTGAAAACACCCGATTTACCAAAATATATCTTTTATTGACTCGAAAGAATCACCCGAATCTATTCTATTTTTTGACAACACCTCAATATCACAAACAAATCCGTTCCAAACCTAAACCTCTTCGACTTCAATTTACACTTCCAACAAATTCCAACATCTAAACTTAATCTTTTCGCCACACAATATTTAAACTTAATATAACGATAAATCTTAAAAAAATGATAAGCCTAGTAATAGCAATATAAATAACAACATAGACACAATGAAACTTATAAAATGCAAAAGTACAACTATTTTTATTTCATCCATTTATAAACAAAATATTAAACATGAACTTGTAGTTTTATAGAAAACTAGATAATGATTTTCACAACGATCCGCTTTGTACACCTTGTTCGGAATGATCATACGAATGCAAAAGTACAACTTATTTATGAAAAAGTAAAGATGACTTACAAAGAAACACGACGAAAGGTGGATAGAAACTAAGAACAACCCAAACGTTGTTTTACAAATTACCCGGATGAAATAACAATCAACACGAACAATATATCTTCAAACGTAAATGATCAAGGATGAAAAATGTATGGATTTGTGTAGGTGTTTGTTGGTTCGTGGGTTTGAGGGAGAGACAAAGAGAAGAGAAAAACGCAAATGCAAGTATATGTGTGTTATGAATGAATAAATGAATATAAGATGGATTATATAACTCAATGTTTACTTCACACACTAATAGTGTGTGTGTGTGTGTACCGAAAATGAGACAAGAGAGCCAAAGGGGACCAAAATGATCCTCAAATCACAAGCTTGCTAGTACTAGTCCTATTTCCATAAACCATGCAAGCTTGTCTAGGAATATTATTCAAAATTTTGGCATCCAAGAGGGTGCAAGGGGTGTTTGTTCGACGGTATAACAAGGCAAGGGGGGACCAAAATAATTTCCCACATTCTAGGATCATAGTGCTAGTTGATGAATTTATTTCCAAGCATGCATGCACAACAAAGTGTAGTTAAATTCCACGGATCACGTAAATAACGAAACGAGTAACGGTAACACGGAAAATTACGAAATTTTAAATATTGCTTTAAAACATAAAAACGCGGCTATTGCCAAAATACTACAACGTTTGGTGTCCCGATTCGCTCCCGGCGACGATTCTCAGATAATAATGAAATAACTTCCCGGTTAAACGGTACAGCTAACGAGACATTTAAAAATTCAAATTACTACACGGAATTAGGCTACACTTAATGATCGGAAAATTCTCGGGATAGTCACATTCATTCCCGTTATAGAAGCTTTGTCCTCAAAGCTTTAGGACGCAACTCTGCGGTCAAGGTCAAGGTTGGTGAAAAGGTGCGGGTATTTCTTTTGCATTTGGTCTTCACGCTCCCCGGTGAACTCAGGACCTCTCTTAGAGTTCCAACGCACTTTGACAATCGAAATACGACTCTGCTTCAGACGCTTGACCTCACGATCCATAATTTCGACAGGTTCTTCGATGAAATTCAGTTTGTCGTCCACTTGGATCTCATCCAATGGTATACAAGAGTTCATGCAGTCAGCATTTCTTCAATTCGATCCTGAAACGAACTATGAACTCGTATCTACTCAACTCCTCTGAATTCTAGACAAAAGGCAACGGTTCCTACTTTGGCAATGACATAACAGGTCCAAAATAACGCGGGTTCACTTTCCCCGTTTGCCGAAACGATTACTCGCTGTTCCAAGTAAATACTTTCCAACTGACCTATCTCTACATGAAACTCAAAGGTTTCGTCTTACATCGGCATAGCTCTATTGACGATCAACAGGCGCTTGGATAGGCTCTTGATTTGAACTATTCATCTCGGTTGTCTCGTGGATGATCTCTGGGCTAGTGTGCTGAATGTCCCCAACTCCCCCAACTTCAGCCAGCAGATGGTGAATTGACACTTGCGCCCATACAACGCTCAAACGGATGCAGCCTTAATGCTGGTATGTGTAACTGTTTATATTGACAAATCTACCAACGTAAGTGTTAATCCCCAACCTTTTCCAAATACGAGTACACAGGCACGTAACATATCCTCTAACGTTTGAAACGGGTATCTCTCACTCTGACCATGGCGTCCTCTAATTGTATTAGCTGTACACATCCCTATTCGTAGTACCCCTAATGCTTTAGTAGAAGACTTCCAAAAATGTGAAGAAAATTTTCCAACGCGATCAGAGATGATCGAAAACCGGTACCCCATGCCTTGAGACAAACTTCCTTCAAGTATTAGTCACGTCAATTTTTCTAACGGTCATCTCTCTCAAATCAAGAGAATGAGCGATTTAGTGAGACTTTCAACGATTACCCAAATCGTGTCTACCCAGCCGCTGTCCTCGGGCAGTTTATTCACAAAGGTCCTTTGTTATGTTTCTCTCCATTTCCATTGTGGGATCTCTGGTTAACCAACAAACCAGATTGTTTACAGATATTTCTAATCTTAACCTTGCCCATGTTAAACACTTGCTGACATAAGTGTCAATATCTGCTTTCATGAAAGGCCACTAAATATAACTTCTTCAAATCCAGATACATCATAACCGACCTGGGTGTATGAATACATCGACGTAAGCGTCACTTGCATAATTAAAGGCCTCAAATCACCAAGCACACAGAATCCTAACACACACACGATGAATATTTAAGCATAACGATTCCGTCACCACGCGATGGTTCCTAAACTTGTTAATCAAATGGCCACGCAAATCTTCGTTGATGCAGTTCTCTTCCTTTTGCTTCCGATTGAGCACGTTATCGAAATCTAGCTTAGGAAGTTAACCCATAGTCCATTACCAAGGCTCGAACTCGTAGCGGCTTGCTTATTTCCTTTCGACCAGGGCATCAGCCACCATGTTCGCCTTTCTTGGATGATATCGAATCTCACAGTCGTAGTCGCTCAACAATTCTAACCAACGTCTTTGCCTCATATTCAGCTCCTTCTGGTCGAGAATGTGTTGCAAACTCTATGATTCAGTGAACAAAACGCACTTTGTACCGGAACAGATAATGTTCACCTCCATTTTCCAGGGCAAACACACTATACCAGCTCTAGAAATCGTAGTGTGGTATATTTCTTCTCGTAACCTTAGATTGCGGGATGCTTAAGCTATGACCTCTCTCTCTGCAACAAAACCGCGCCCAACCCTTTATGCGAAGCAATCGCAGTATACCATAAAGTTCTCACTTCCCTCGGGTAAACCAAAATCGGCGCACTACACAACTTTGCTTCAACAACTGGAATGCAGCTTCTGCCTTTTCTCCCCATTCAAACTTCACGCTCTTCTGAGTCAGTTTCGTCATAAGTCTAGCGATTTTTGAAAAGCCTTCGATAAATCATCGGTAGTAACCGGCCAAACCTAGAAATTAACGAATCTCGGTGGGTGTCTTGGGCGACGCCCAATCCTTGATTGCCTCAATCTTTGCGGGATCAACGTGAATGCCTTCACTATCAATCACGTGACCAAGAAATTGTACCTTCGACAGCCAAAACTCACAGGCTTGAGAAACTTGGCGTACATTCATCCGTTCTCAATAAATTATCGTCAAGATCAACTTAAGATGTCCTTCATAGCTGCTCCTTTTCTTGCTTTTGGATAGATCAAAATATCAATCGATGAATACAACACGAATCTATCCAGATATGGATTGCACACCCTATTCATCAAAGTCCATGAAAACCCCTGGGTGTTACAAACCCAACGGCATTACTTGGAACTTCGTAGTGGCACATAACGGTTCCTAAATGCAGTCTTTGAAATGGTCTTCCTCACAAACTCTGAGTTAATGATAACCAGATCTCAAGTCGATCTTAGAGTAGACTCTTGACCCTTGCAATTGATCAAACAAATCGTCGAATCCTACGGATATGGTATCGGTTTCTTCACATAAGCCTTGTTCAGTTCACGATAGAAACGAAGTCACACTCCATCCGAAAAGAAACCATCTTTCTTTCTACAAACAAAACTGAATGCTCCCCGAAAGGTGAGGAACACGACCTTAGAAATCCTCAAGTCAAAAGTTCTTATGCAACGTAGAGCCAACACATGCATTTCGGCTGGAGCTAATCGATACGGTGCTCGTCTACAGGTGCATGCACCAGGACAAAGTCGATTTGAAATCGACTTGTCGAGAGGCGTATAATACCAGGTAAATCTTCTGGAAAGATTCCGAAATTCCCGTAACGATTGAGTACATCCTCAAGTCACCTCTCTCCGACTTATCCTCACTTTCGTGGAACGTAACTTAGTGCCAGATAACATGACATCCTTTCTCAATATACTTTTGGGTCTTCTGCCGATATTAAGTCAACTTACTTCCGCTGTCGCAATTATCACCCGGATTATCAACACCGGTCTTAATTCCAAAAAATTAAAAGGAATACGAACAACCTTCTCGTCACATTACGAATAACCACGGTACTGAGATGCGTATCGCCAACCAATCATAACCAAGGATGACATCAAAACTACCAAGCTCTACGGCATTAAGAATCTATGTCGAACGGGAGTGACCTAATAATCCTAACGTGCAACCTCTAAGAACAAAAAATATTTGTTATGAAATTCTTCATCGCAAGTTCTACGCTTAACTAGTGTCTAAAGTGTTGTTGTAACATCAAGCAAATCACTAAACTTATTCACACAAATCTTCTATCTACACCCGAACGAAAAACATAGAAAGCATAACAGGTTAATTGAGAAAAACGTACCTGTGACAACGTTTGGGAATCAGGGTTTGTTCCTCCTCACACCAATGGCTAAGCTCTTCACCGGTAGTTTCGTTACCTCAATTCTGGTTTCGCAGCTGTTTCCATTCTTGTTTCTTGTCTGGTTTCCATGGTTCTGATTCCTCAACTTAGGAACGAATCCTACCAAAATGTCCTGGTCTTCACACTCATACAATTAATAACCTCAGCTGATTTCCAACTGGAGCCCACTGATTTTTGGAGGCAATAACGGCCCTACAATCCCTAATCTGATTCCAACCTCTTACAGTTTTCCATACCTCATATACACAACCCTTCTTGGTGCAAAACCCCCTGCACTGTAATGCATAGGGTAGTGGCCTAGCATATCCCCTTATTTCGTTGTTCCCAGCCGTATAAGCTCTGGCCACATTCTGTCCACTGGTATTTTGCCTCTTGAACGGCGGTTGCTGTCCACGGTTATCCCTTAGGTTACTCTCCATCCACCTTTTATTCTCAGCACTCCTTGCAGCATAACCCTGGACCTTCTTATCCATCAATTGGTTAGCAATGCGTATAACATCCTGAAGTCTGGCTGGATTCGCAGCAATCACATTCCCTTGAATGTTGTCCAGTAAACCTCCAATAAACCATCCCACTCTGTCTTCTTCATCAGGGACCATTCTAGTACACAACAAAATCAACTCCTGAAACCTTTGAGTGTAAGCAGTCAAGTCGTTTCCTTTCACGGTTAGATTCCACAATTTAGTCTCCATCTTTTGGATTTCATTCCTTGGACAGTACACTTCTGTCATCAACTTCATTAGTTCAACCCAATTCATGGCATATGCAACCTCAACACCAATGGTTCTCTTACGAGAGTTCCACCAGGTCAAAGCATTGTCCTGCAATGTGCATGTAGCATATTTCACTTGATACTTCAGTGGACAATTACTGATATTGAACACAGTCTCCATCTTCTCAAACCAACGGGTCAATCCAATAACACATTCAGCTCCTGAGAAATTTTATGGCTTGCACTTCAAGAAGTCTTGGAAAGTGCACTCTCTAGCCACCGGCATAAAACCTCTATAGTTCATACCATGATTCCCATTTCTGTATCCATTTCCTACATTTCTGTTTTCTTTGTTTCCTCCATTTCCATTTCCTCCGTTTCCTCTATTTCCATTTCCTCCGTTCTCGCCTTCTTATTCATCTCCATTCTCATTCAGGGGTTCAAGGGTCCTTGCGGCTTCACGAGCCTCCATCTCTTCAGCTACTCGGCGAGTAACCAATTCTTCAACCTCCTTATGGGTCATGGACGCTCTGGATCGGGTGTTAGGCATCTTCCTACGACATAACAACGTAACACTCGATGAGATTTCTAGGTGATGTGAGATCACTAATGGTGTTAAATAAAATTTATGGTTAACTCACATAGAAAATACATGATCGAAATATATTTATGGAAACCTTCAAACTAATCTCTCTAGGATCAACCTCTACATCTGCCAGATATCCCAACTCCTTAACTCATCTTAGGCGATGGTATCAAATCAGCACGAACAGGAGATAAAGCTCGGATACAAGTGATAATGCAGGTACAGACGTCGTGGGAGCATCCTACTCATCTCTTGCGAGTGGCACGCAGAAGTACTTGGTACTTCAGGTGAAGAATGATCTTAACAGATTGATTGTCTCAAGAATAATCAGATGAAGCATCCGAATGAAAATCTGATGATGCCTCTGATGACGAATCTAAAGAAGAATGATCGGCAGAATGTCTCACAGCAAGAAGATGAGTGGGTAACGGTCCAACCCTCTTCCTCGCAGTCATCATGTGTACCGGCCCATTAAGATGGTAGCGGTACTATCGACCATGAGGAATAGGCTGTCCAGGTGATAGAATCATAACCCGACGACGAGGTATGATAGGTGATCTCTGGGTAGAAGCGGTAATCTCAGTGAAAGGCGTACCATGGGTATGTGTGATGGTGGTGTATCTGGTGTATCACTGTCTTGTGTGTCATATCCGATGATAAAAATGGTTGAGTAGATGGTAAGGTGGTATATGGTCTGTGATGGATCCTCAGGATGGTTCAAGACTCTGATTCTATGCAGGTGATAATCAGGAGAAGCTGGTGTATAGTCTGGGGATGGTGGTATAGTAGGTGATATGATAGGTGTCTCTGTGGGTATCACTGGTGTGTCAGTCTGAGTAGCAGGTGGAGTAATCACTGAGTGGTCGTAGGAAATAGTTAGTGGGATTAGTACCGAACAAGTTCTCACTCGTCAGCAGGTTGTCCCCACGCTATTACACTGATGAATTGAGGAATTCGAGATAAACTAAATTAGCCATAACATGCAAGCAAAGTTCATATAAAATCATCTTTATATCAACCCATGCATGATGCAAAAATATAAATGGTGTGGAATGGTAATGGGATGAATGCAAAAGAGGAATGAGATGAAATGAGTCATCTCGAGCATGTACATGAGATAGATGAAATATGAAATATCTTTAGAAATATTTAAGATATACTCTAGTATTGAATACGTATATATATTTTTGTAGTACTTAGTTTGTATAGCGTACTATTGTAAGTCAAAGTAAGGAACATAATCAGTAGGATCACATCTGGTTATAGTCTGACTAGTTTTATACTCAACTGGTTCTCTATACACCTTGGCTATTGTTACAAAACTGTCACACCCCGAAGGGGCCGACGGAATAACGTGTCCGGAGGCGATGATTTTATTGAGCATTCATGTACATAGCATAAAGAACGACCTCTAAGGGTTGTTATTAAAAAAATAAACACCGTTGCAAAGTTTTAAAATTATTTAATAATATAAGTTTTACATCGTATTAATTTAAAGATTCAAAGTTAAAATGCGAAAAGCTTAAATAAGTTCAACCAACGGTATTTAAGAACATAGATAAATCTCGGTAAATTCGGTAAGGCAAAATAGACTTCACATAAAGACAATCAAACAACCATCCATGCTAACGAACCTGTGATAAAACAATGGATTAAAACGTCTAACTTAAAGGTGAATGATCTTCATAGGTTTAGTTTAAACGATGTTACTGTGGCACACAAGTTAGCTAAGCGATGCTTGAGGTTAATGTGGTATTTCAGCCACATTCCATTGTACTTCATTGTTCTTGGGTTAATTTATTTTACCGGGGTAACCATTCCCCTTTACCCAAATAAGATATCAAACGTATGACCGTCAGGTATAACAAATAACAGACTTCACATAAGAAAAGGTATTTACGTTGCGCTAAGCTCATGACACCGAAGCTAATTACGTTATTAGCATGTATATTGCTAGGTTGAAAAAGCTCCCGAGGTAACTGACCGGTCATCTCATTCTTGAAGGTTCGACTTGGGTTAGTATCGTTTATCACGGGAGCCCTATGGGTTGTGAGCGCTACTTCACACCGGTTCGGGATAATTTATACCAATAGATATATTTCTAACACTCGCCGTCCTCGACACGGTTCCTCTCGGTCAATGAGATGTCGGTTCATGATAAGTGGGCAGTAGTGGTCGTAAAAACGCTTACTTATAGGCAAACACGTAAACAGGAAAGTCTCAAGCAAAGTTACTTGTGTCTGTTTTAAAAGGGCTAGCATTGGTTTCTTACCCCAAGTTATAAACATATTTAGTCAAAACGAAGTAAAAGAGTGGGGATATGAAACTCACTTATACGGGGCTAGTGGATCAAAGGGAATCAATCAAATAGTGAAATTGATTCTACACGGTTGCTAGCGGTACATACCTGTCATTTAGTCGCGTTTTAACGAATGATGTACAACGATATTACGGCTCTTAACGCAATGAAATGCTCATCGAGCACGAGTTGACACGGTGTATCCCTTTTTTAAAACGTAACTTCGAATAGTTATAAAGTTTTGACAAGTCTCGAATTTTAAATGACATCTTTCAAAAAATTATTTCGTCTTTTAAGTATTTGCGATCTTTTAGTTTATTTCGTCTTTTAGTCGTCTTGTTGTCTTTTAGTAGTATTTTGTCTTTTCAGTGTATTTCATTTTTTACGTGTATTGGTCTTTTTGTGTATTTCGTCTTTTAGTGTATTTCGTCTTTTAGGGTATTTCGTCTTTTGTGTAAAATTTTTTTTTTCACGCTCTTGGTTTAGTGTCCTGACACATCAACTTGACTAATAACTTACAAATGTTTTTGACACTAACATCGGTACTAACGTTTTTCATACATATTTTATCATAAAAGTTTGATAAATAAAAGTGTATTTTCGACGCATTTTATAATGTTTTACGAAATTTCGGCATGACTGTTCTATAGTAATAGTCGACTTTATTTTTATCCAACCTCGATCTGTTGAAAATAATCCGTTTTTCGAAGTAATCTTTTTTTGACTCAAAGTATATCCTGATCTATTTTCGACAACACCTCGCAATAATATCGTCAACAAATCCGTTTCTAAACCTAAACTTCTTAGGCATTCAACTTACGCTTACTAACAAATCCAACATTCTAAACTTAACTCTTCTTCGCTCAACGGTATTTTAACTCAAGCATAACGATAAATCTTTAAATATCGATATAGACGTAATTAATTAGCTGTAACACCCCCAAAATGGGTCGCAGCGGAATATGGGTTTGGGGAATGTTACTTCATAGATCAATAGCACAAGATAAGAGAACGACCTCTATATGAGTCGTTTAAAATTGATTACATTGGATTAAATAGATTCGTTTGTTATATTAGCAGAAGCGTATATAGTTAATCCATGAAAAGTAAAGATTTTAAGGACATAACAATGTTCCCAAAATGTAATTGCATCAAAATCTTTATAGAAATAGCTTCAAAATGACGACACCCAATGTATCTTGTTTCTTGTACCTTATTGACCTGAGAAAAACATGCTTTAAAAACAGTTCACTAAAGTTGGTGAATTCACAGTTTAGTAAATGTATAAAGTAGGACCGCAGATTTCCAAAGTAGAAAACGTGCTAAGAGATACAATTTCTAAACGTATTTACGAGTGCTACATATGAGTTCATGACAAAGAAGCCCTCTGATCATTTTTGTATGCTCGAAATTTATGCACTAAATGTGCCCATGTAGTTGTACCGCTACATCAAAGTTGTTCCGACATGTATACGTTCGTTGTTTCGGTACCTCCGAAAACTGATGAGCGCTACTCACCCGAACGGGGATGTCAATCCCAAATAGATCTATTCATAACATTCGCGCTCGCTAACTAGCATTTGGACAGTTCAATGGGTCGTGGGCACACAATAGTGGTTGAGCTACTTAGGCCAACTCGTATTATGTTTCAAAGAGGTACTTGCGTCCAATGTAAAACAATGATGTTTCTCACCCCAAAAGTTTGCAAAACAATATAATTGTATAAAGCGGGGCTATGATACTCAACTCCGAAAGTGGATTGATTGATTATCTAAATTCAAATGAGTGAATCTCGCCTCGGTCAATTTGAATGGGCTAAGACCTAATATAATTATAGGCCCGTATGAGTATAATGCATTTCACGTAAATGACAATCACTCATATTTGCATAGCATACACCCATCCACTATAATAGTTTTTATTAATTAATTAAAAGTTAAAACAATAATTAACTCGTACTTTGTTAAATAAAAGGGTGCGTACTTGTGTCCGTTATATGGACAATAGTATTTTCGTTTATAAATGTTCGTGTGTATAAAAATATTGATTTAATAAATGATATTTATTATTTAAAATAATTTTTTTATAAAAAGTTGATAAATAAATATAAGTAATGCGAGCGAGTTTTACAAACTTCATATCTTTATTGTTCGACTCGTTTTATATGTTTCTTATGTCCACGTCTTCGTATTAAAGTAATTTAACAAAACATGATGTTTATAAATAAAATACTCCCTGATGTAACAGTATAATCTTACTGTTCATCACAGTTATAAATGATTATTTTTATTAATTAATTACAAGTAAACGTGTTTAAATCATTATCTCGTTCATTATAACAACGTTTCTCCGCGATCCTTATGTCCTTGGATTGTCATTAAGAAATTTATCAAATTTTTATATTTTAAAATTTAAACAACTGATGAACAGTGGATTTTACTATTCTAATCAGGTTTATAAAAATGTTTTTTATAGATTATATATATATATATAACTGTAAACGTACAGTAACTTATTCCGTTAATTCCGTTTTTCGAGTTCATATATGTCCGTGGGTTCAGTATTAAAGAAAATTTTCAAAATTTTAAGATTTATGAGATTTTTTTGTCTTATGAACAGTAAAAAATTACTGTTCATCACTGGTATGAATTTATTTTTATAAAACTAGTTAAATATTATTGTAAACATTCCGATAATCTTGTTCCGTTATTAATTCAGTTTTTCGAGTTCCTTACATGCTCACGATCTTATAAAGAGTACTATTTTTTTAAAATATTAAAAAAATATGATTTATATCTTGGAATTTCAAAAATATATATAATGCCATAATTAGGGTTTTTTAAATTTAAACAAGAATTTACAATCATTTTAATCTAGGAATCTCTTGCACCCCCCCTCTCCATTATTTTCCAAATGTGTTGTACCGTAATTATTTACACGCATGTATTTAGTCCTCATAAATGTCCATGTCCTTTGTCCATATGAAAATCATCATATACTTTGATACTTTAATAATATAAACTAGGTGGTGGATGAAGCTAATAGCAACAAATATGAAAACAATAGGAAATTATTTAAACGAGTCATTGAAAAAATTTTATATGAGGACCTTATTGGAATCAAGTAGGATGATGAACACGAGATGTAAACCACAATCAAGCCTTTAAAACCAAAACCCTAATCAAGAAAACCCTAAATATGTTTTCTTGATTATTCCTTGTTAAACCCGAATCCAAGCTTCCCAACACCTTGAGTAGTCTTAGGTAGTCTTAGGATGAACTTGTATCGCTGGGAATATCTTGGGATGCAAAAGAAAATGAAGAAACCCTAAAATATTAAGGTGTGACGTGGGTTTGAAGGAAGAATAAAGTGAAAGAGTTTGCTTGGTTTTTGCTTGATTGATAATGAGTATACGAAGTAATAAGGGGTTAGGTCTTGCATTATATATTGGTAGAGAATAACACATGGAAGTACCTAAAATGAAACCATGGGAGCTCATGGTTTAAAAGGACAACCTTGTAAGACCTCTCCTCCCCCCAAGGAGGAGGCCACGGTTTGGAGGGGGGTTTTGGGGTAACATGACACTGCAAACTTGTAGGTATTTGGGTCATCCAAGTACAAATGGTGTTAAGATTTTACAAGTTGTTAAAAGGATTTTTAATGATTTAAATGAATTTAAGTTCTATGGCGTAAATCGCCTAGGTCCGGTTCTTAGTTGCATATAGGAGAGAATAAAATAATTAAAATTTTGAGTATTGGGTATAAAACAATGGGTATTTTGTTTAAGCGTAGATTAGGTAAAGGGCTTCGGGTACGATCGGAATGTATTTATTGCGCCGAAACGTAAGCGTTTTACGAAACCATTCAAAAATAAAATTATGTATATGTGTTAAATTATACTTCCTAATAACATATAACACTTGCTTGATTGTCAACTTTAATTTGTTTGATGTCCGTTTAATTGAATCTTTGATTTTTTAGTGTACGTCGATTTAATACTATAGAATATATACTTAAAAGCGAACGCGTAAAACTCTGAAAAATAATAATGGAAATTTATTTAAAGTTGAAAATACCTGGATAAATGAGTATTGTGTACAGTTCTCTACCCGCGTTAGGAGAGCTCTTGTCCCATGGCTCAAGATGCACATTCTTCGGAAGGTGTGGTTTTCGTGGAGAGGTGTGGATAGATACTTTTCTCGGAACTGATCTTCGCGTTCCCACGTGAACTCAGGACCTCTCTTGGAGTTCCATCGAACTTTGATGATGGGAATACGACTTCGCCTTAGCTTCTTGATCTCACGCTCCAAGATTTCCACTGGTTCTTCAACAAAGTGGAGTTTATCATCAATGTGTATTTCATCTAACGGAACTGCCAATGGCTCGTCAGATAAACACTTCTTTAGATTGGATACATGAAACGTGCTATGAACCCTGCTTAACTGTTGAGGTAGTTCGAGTCTATAAGCAACGGTTCCCACTTTGGCTAACACCTTAAAAGGTCCAATATACCTCGGGTTCAACTTTCCCCATTTTCCAAAACGTACGACTCCTTTCCAAGGTGATACCTTTAACATAACTCGATCACCAACTTGAAATTCTAGAGGCTTACGCCTCACATCGGCGTAACTCTTTTGGCGATCACGAGCAGCTTGCATTCTCTGCTTAATTTGGACAATCTTCTCGGTTGTTTCATGAACAAGTTCTGGACCGGTGAGCCGAGCATCTCCGACTTCGGCCCAACACACAGGCGATCGACACTTTCGGCCATAAAGTGCCTCGAATGGGGCAGCTTTAATACTAGCATGATAACTATTGTTGTACGAGAATTCGATCAGCGGTAAGTGTCCTTCCCAACCATTCCCAAAGTCTATCACACAAGCGCGTAACATATCTTTAAGAGTTTGAATGGTTCTTTCGCTTTGTCCATCAGTCTCCGGATGGTATGTCGTACTCATATCCAGCCGAGTACCCATAGCTTTCTGAAATGACCTCCAGAAATTTGACGTAAACCGGGGGTCACGATCACAAATGATCGAGACTGGTATCCCATGCCTTGTGACCACTTCTTTCAAGTACAGTCTTGCTAGTTTGTCCATAGGGTCAGTTTCCCTCATTGGTAAAAAGTGTGCAGACTTAGTAAGTCGGTCTACAATTACCCATATGGTGTCGTTTCCACTTTGCGTCCTTGGGAGTTTGGTGACAAAATCCATAGTGATGTTGTCCCACTTCCATTGAGGAATCGCTGGTTGTACCAGTAAGCCAGATGGTTTTTGGTGTTCGGCTTTGACTCTTAAACACGTCAGACACTTGCTAACATAGGTGGCAATGTCAGCTTTCATGTTAGGCCACCAGTATAGTTGCTTCATGTCTTGGTACATTTTATCGGAACCCGGATGAACAGAATATTTCGACTTGTGAGACTCATGCATAATCAGAGTCCTTAGGTCACCATAGCGCGGCAACCAACTTCTGTTATTTAGACACAATGTCTCGTCCACACGCGGTTCCAACTTCTCATTCCTGGGCTTTTCTGGGTCCTTCGAATTCTCAATCAGCATACCTCCTACGTCTTCGGACTTGAGGTTTTCTGGTTTTCTTGCCTCAATCTGAGCCTCCAAAATCTGCTTGGGAAGATCCAAGCCAATAGTCATAACTAATGCCCGAACCCGTAATGGCTTTATTCGTTCTTTTCTGCTCAATGCGTCAGCCACTACATTTGCTTTTCCTAGGTGATAACGGATTTTACAATCATAATAACTAAGCAATTCCAACCAACGGCGTTGTCTCATGTTTAATTCCTTCTGATCAAGGATGTGTTGTAAACCTTTGTGGTCAGTGAACACTGTACATTTTGTCCCGTACAGATAATACCTCCAAATCTTTAGAGCGAATACTACTGCGCCTAACTCCAAATCATGAGTGGTGTAATTTTTGTCATGAAGCTTTAGTTGTCGTGATGCATAATCAATCACCTTTTCTCTCTACATTAGCACTACGCCCAACCCTTTGATTGAAGTGTCACAGTAAGCGATAAAGTTTTCATTTCCTTCGAGTAAAGCTAGAATTGGTGCACTACACAACTTATGCTTTATCAATTAAAAAGTTGTCTCTGCCTTGTCACTCCAATCAAACTTGATCTTCTTTTGAGTGAGCTTGGTCATTGGTTTGGTGATCTTCTTTGAGGAATTCCTTCAATGTATCTTGGTAGTAAGCCTGCTGGCCCAAAAATTGGAAATCTCCGTTGCAGACTTAGGAGATGCCCAATCTTTAACGGATTCAATCTTGGCTAGGATCACTTGAAATACCCTGGACTTTAATCGATCACATGGACCATGGAAATGTACTTTCAGGGATCCAGAATTGCTTTAGAGAATTTTTTCGGCATACAACTGTTCCTTTTTAAGCAACTCAAAGATTAACTTGAGGTGCTCCTGGGATGGGGGCGGATGCGGGGTGCGGGGTGGGGGGGGCTGGGGGGGGGGGGGTTGGGGTATGCTCTTGCTTGTTCTTCGAGTATATCAGAATATCGTCAATAAAGACAATCACGAATTTATCTAGATATGGTTTGCACACTCGATTCATGAGATCCATAAATACAGCAGGTGCGTTAGTCAAACCAAACGGCATAACTTGAAATTCATAATGTCCATATCGAGTTCTGAATGCGGTCTTTGGAATATCTTCTTCACGAACCCTTAGTTGATGATAACCCGACCTCAGGTTCGATATTTGAGTTGGATTCTTGAACTTGTTGTTGATCGAACAAATCATCAATCTGGGGCGGATATCGTTCTTTACGTCAGCTTTGTTTAATTCCCGGTAATCAATGCACATCCGGAATGATCCATCCTTCTTCTTGACAAACAAGACCGGAGCTCCCCAAGGTGAGGAATTGGGTCTTATAAAGCCTTTTTCATAAAGTTCTTTTAGTTGGTCTGACAATTCTTTCATCTCGGACAGAGCCAGCCGATAAGGTGCCCGTACTACTGGCGCAGCACCAGGTATCAAATCAGTTTGAAATTCCACTTGGCGGGTTGGTGGAATACCCGTCAAGTCCTCGGGAAAGTCTTGAACTATTGGTACGTCATCAAGCTGCTTCTCCTTCGACTTGTCTTCCGCCTTTTTCATGGTAACATGTGCCAAAAAGATAGGACATCCCTTTAGCAAATACTTTTGTATTTTGGTGCATGAGATGATGTTTAATCGGGACTCATGACCGTTGTTGCTTCTGTCACCATGAAAAGTTAAAACGTTGTCTCCAAAGGGAACACGAACGAGTTTCTCATCACAAATGATTTCGACATGATATTTAGCTAACCAGTCCATACCGATAATGACGTCAAAACTACCCATCTCTATGGGCATCAACTCGATGTTGAATGGATGATTTAGAAAGTTTAGAGTGCAACCCCGTATAAGTGTATTAACCTAAATTATTCTACCGTCTGCTAACTCGACGTCATAACCATGGTCTAGAGTAGTTGGGATGATATCCATCAAAGAACTAAACACGGTAGATATGAAACTTCTATCGGTACCCGTATCAAATAAAATCGAAGCCTAACGATTATTTAGGAAGAACGTACTCGTGACAACATTAGAGTTCGGGTTAGTTCTAGCAGAGCCCACAACATAAGCTCTTGCTATAGCATTACCATTTCTAGACCGATTCCCTTGATTTCCATTCTTCAACTTTGGGCAGTCACTCCTGAAGTGACCTTGAACTCCACACCTAAAGCAAGTGATACCTCATGGATTTGTCCCTTGGGTTCTCTGGTTATTGTTGTTGTTGTTGTTATTGTTGTTGTTAGCAGTAAGTCAACCTTTACAATCACAGGCCGAGTGGCTAATCTTTTTGCAATTAGTGCACTTTTGAGTACATGGCCCATCGTGGTGATAATTGCACTTGGTACATATAGGTTTGGTTCCTCTATAAGGCTTCTTATCTCTAGGCCTAACAGTGTAATCCCGTGCCACATTATTTCTTTTGAATGGTTGTTGTTGGTTTTGGTTGTTCCTTAAAGTATCTTTAAATTTCCTCTTAATCTCTGCTTGAAGTTCAGCTGCAATGAGCATCTTTTTGTCGATCATTTCAGTAGCAAATTCAATTGCCTCTTGTATTGACTGAGGCTTTGATGCCTTAACACTGCCATGAATCATGTCGGGAAGACCACCAACAAACCTTTCAACTTTAGCTGATTCCTCAGGGAACATTCTATCACATATGAGTGCCAACTCTTGGAATCATTGGTTGTAAGTCAACAAATCTGTACCTCTTACCCTTAAGTTCCAATACTCAGATTCCAGCTTTTTGATCTCGCCCCTAGGGCAGTATTTATCTGTCATCATCCTTTTAAAGCCGTCCATGGCATTGCATATGGAACATCCTGTCTGACAGCCCTTACGTGGGAGTTCCACCATGTCAAGGCACTTCCTTGAAGAGTACAAGATACATACTTAACTTGACTTGTAATAGCACAGTTACTGATAAGGAAAATAGATTCCATCTTTTCCACCCATTGGGTCAGGCCAATGACTCCTTCAGTGCCTTTGAAATTTATAGGCTGTCACTTCAAGAAATCAGTGTAAGTGCATTCTCGTTGAGTAGGCACTTTTCTTCTTCCGCCGGTTCCTGAACCATGGCTATTATCGCCATCTCTACTCTTGTTTGCATCACGTTCTACTAATGCAGCAGCAACGTCTCAATCAATTAAAGCCTAAAGTTGAGCATCAATGACCGTTGTGGTAGGAGTGGTTGTAGCGGCGGGTGTTGCCCTTGTGGTTCTTGTTCTTGGTGGCATTTTCTCTAAATTGTATTTTTGTGGGAAAACGGGTACGTGAGAAAACAAAACTATATAGCAAGTAACCTCAATCGATAGATTTCCTCCCAAACTAAAACGAAACATTGTCCTCAATGTTTAAAATCTAAGCCGTTCATGAAAGTGAGCCAAGATAAACGTTAACTCGATTATGATTAAAAGGTATGGAATTTCCCCAACTAATATTCACACAAAGTATGAGAAGCTGAGTAGACGGGAAACAACACCGGACAGAGAGGCTTTATTGAATTGGTTAGGAGATAGTTCCTGCAAAATCACATTAAACAACGGCATCAAACATCGAGAATCGAAATGAGAACAAGCCTCTTCTTAACACAACACTTTAGATAATAGCATAAATAGAAAGAAAAATAGAGTTGATAATGCATGGGGTGAACTCCCACGGAAGGCGGCTTGTTTTTGATCCACCGAGTCGCAAGCTCGATCGGATCCCTGAATTCAAGTTGTCCTCTAGGATAAGAATTGGAAGTCCTTGGTAACCAAGTGGTGGTGTTTACCTCCATAGTTAGTGCTTAAGACGGTGGCAGTTGATTTGATAATTAGGAACCATCGCTTGAGGGACAACTGGCCAGTGCCATAAGGATAAAACTTCCGGTGATTGTGAAAGGTCCGGACCACGAGATTGAGCTTTCCGGAGAAAATCAATAATCGGGACGTTGAAAGAAGGACTTGATCACCAATATTGAAGATTCGTTCTTATCTTGGAATGTGTAGTTCTTTGTCTCTCATGTAGTTTAGCGAATTCTCGTAAAGCTTGATCACGAAGTTCGCTGAGTTCATTGAGCTGAAGCTTTCGATGATCGCCGCGTCTTTCAAATCGAGATGGATGCTTGAAGCGCCCAATACGCTTTGTGTTCTAACTCTACTGGTAAGTGACACGCTTTTCCATAGACTAACTTATACGGAGTACATCCTATCGGAGTTTTATAAGCGGTTCTGAAAGCCCATAATGCATCATCTAATTTGTCTGACCATGAGGCACGGTTTTCTCCGACCGTCCTCTCTAAAATTCTTTTGAGACCTCGATTCGTGACTTCAACTTGACCACTCGTTTGAGGGTGGTAAGGAGTCGAAAGACGATGGGTGACACCATATTTAGACATAACTTTATCAAATTTGTCGTTACAAAAATGGGTCCCACGATCGCTTATGATTGCTCTCGGAGCACCGAATCGGGAGAAAAGGGATTTTAAGAACTTAACAACTACCCTAGCATCGTTGGTGGGGGAGCGCTTTTGCTTCAACCCACTTGGAAAGATAGTCGACGGCTACTAGAATATATTTGTTACCCCTAGATGACGGAAAAGGTCCCATAAAATCAATTCCCCATAAATCGAAAATCTCACAAACTTGGATTGCATTTTGAGGCATCTCATCACGTTGAGAGATTTTGCCTTGTCTTTGACAAGCATCACAAGTTTTGACAAATTCGTAGGCATCCTTATAAATGGTGGGCCAAAAGAAACCGGCATCAAAAATCTTTTTTGCGGTAAAGTTGGCTCCGTAGTGTCCCCCGGTGGGTCCACTATGACAAGCTTCGAGAATGTCAAAAGCTTCTTTGCCATCTACACACCTTCGGATTATTTGATCCGCACAAGTCTTAAAAAGAAAAGGGTCATCCCAAAAATAATGTTTTACATCTTTAAAGAACTTGTTTTTCTCTTGAGTTGACATTCCTTTTTTAATGAATTTCCCCGCGTGGTAGTTAGCAAAGTCGGCGAACCACGGGGTACTTTGGTCTTTGGAAGTTAACACACTTAAAGTCTCTAAAGGAAAAGTCTCGGTAATCTCTTTTGGATCAAAAACATTTTCGTAAGGGTTTTCAAGACGAGAGAGGTGATCAGCTGCATAGTTTTCAGCTCCCTTGGTATCGATAACCTTAAAATCAAATTCCTGAAGAAGTAAGACCCATCGAAGCAATCTTGCTTTGGCGTCTTTCTTGTTGAAAAGGTATTTCAATGCGGAGTGGTCCGTATAAACAATACTCTTGTTCATGATCAGATATGATCGAAACTTCTCGAAAGCTAACAACTGCAACGCTCTCCTTCTGGTTGTTGATGAATTCGTTTCTGTTCAGTCTTCGTCATGCTAGCGTAAATGAATTGGTCGGAAATTTTTTGTTTTTTTTCTTGCTTCTCAATCACTTTGTACTAGTACAGCCCCTATTGCATCATACTTGCATCTGCACATGATTTCATAAAAGGTTGGTCCCAATTTGGAGCAATGAGAATTGGAGCTTCGGTTACACCTTCTTTTTCAATGTTGGTAGAAGCTTGTATGCAATCTTCCGAAAAAAATGAAGGAGTATTTTTCTCTAAAAGATGGGTCATGGGTCGAGAGATTTTGGAAAAGTCTTTGATAAATCTTCGATAGAATCCAGCATGCCCGAGAAAACTTCGTATTCCTTTGACGGTTGTTGGTGTAGGAAGCTTTAGAAATAACATCACTTTAGCCTTATGGACTTCAATTCCTTTTCGAGAGATCTTATGTCTAAGACATGCCTTCTTTAACATGAAAATGGCCTCTTTTCCCATTTAGGCTATTTGGTATCTTCACACTTTTAATGATTTTATCTATAATTGGCAAGACACGAGGAAAAAGGATCTCAAAAACTGAAAATCGTCCCTAAAAACTTCCATTGTCTCCCCCCCCCCTCCCCTCTCTATCATATCGTGAAAAATGGCCATATACAAAGTTGGAAAGTTGGGTGCATTGCACAACGAATGGCATACGACGGTACGCGAAAAGCTTCCTATGGGCACGTGAAAGTAGTTTTTTCCTTGATCTTTAGGATCATTTGGGATTTGAAATATCCTGAACAAACCATCTAAGAAACAATAAACTCATTGCCGGCTAATCGCTCTAAATCATTGGTCCATGAAGGTAAACGGAAAAATGGTCTTTACAAGTCGCTTGTTTAACTTTCGAATAATAGATACAAAAAACTCTACCTTCCCGTGACTATTTTTGTAGGCACCAGCTCATTTTCGTGTTTGTGACAACGGTCATACCTACCTTTTTAGGAACACAATGGGACTGACTAACCATGGACTATCCGAGATTGGATAAATCATCCTGATGTCAAGAAGTTTTTATACTTCTTTATTGATTGACGTCGTGGATTTTAGGGGTAACCCTCCTTTGATGTTGACTGAAAGTGGTTCGTAATCATCTTCTAAAAGGATTTTGTGAGAGCAAAACACTATGGATCTATGCCTCTTATACTCTGAAAGTTTCCAAGCCAATTGCTGTTTTCGGTTTTTTCAAACATTAATGGATGTGAGGTCTTTTTCTTCTCTCGGTCTCAAATCTTTGAAATCTGTGACTGGAAAAAGCTTGTTATTTTCTTGATGAAGCATATTCAAGATGCGGCGGTAACTCTTTAAAGCTCGACTTCGGCGGAATTTCTCTTTTGGTTCAATAAGAAGTAGCATATTCGACTGAAGACATTCTTTGGTTCAATGACTTTGAGATCTTTTGTTTTTCCTGGATAGTAATTACCTTGGTTTGGTAGGTGGAGGTAATGGTTTTCACTATGAGGAGTGCCTCGAGAATGCGAATGTCACCCTCGGGCTGTAGTATGTAGCTTGAAAACTGGTGAAACTGGTTCAATAGCGATTGTTATGAAAGATCGGCTTCTTCAAGAGTAGGAAAATCCAATTTCATCATAATGGAGTAAGCGTTGGAGATGAACGTAGAACAATCGGATCGAAGTTGGAGAAGGATTAAAAATGTTGTACGAACGGAATCGGAAAAATCCAAGTAGTCTTGTGTGTTACTAATTCACAAGTGACAAGATTAGATCATACTTTCTTAAGATTCGAGATTGTTGTAGGAAATGGAAGGCGATCACCCATTTAAGGGTTAACGATTGATCTCATTTCTAAGAGTAATTTTCTCCTTCGTAAAACTTCGGATTAAGCATGAGCCGTCCTAAGGAAGGGTCTGCCCGAGTATCAATGGTACTCGAGGATCGGCTATTAAATCTAGAACAACGAAATCGGCGGGAATGTATAAACTTCCTACACTGCGCTTTGGCGACAAAAACATTTTCAGATACACGTTAAGTTTGGTAATTGTTTCCGGTAAGCTAATTCTAATACCATTTTTGTTTCGGTTAGGCTTGAGAGTTGAGCTTTTTCCAATGGATAAATGGCATAAGATTGATATAGCCCACCTAAATCGGTCAAGGGCTAAGTAACTATCAAACTCTGAAAAATCCACATGGAATGAGAAACGACCGGGTCACTAGCTTTTCTGAAGCTTTTTAAGGATAACCGCAACTACATTTCATTCCAACGGTGTTTTGGTTAACTCAATTAACTTGTCTTTGTTATTAAGCATCTTTTTAAACATGGAGCAAATTTTGGCATATGAATGAGTGCATCGCGAAACTTAGCTCAAAAGTGAAGATTACGGAATTTCTATTAAACTTTGAAGCAAGGATTATACATCCTTTTCACGCATCTTTTCTTTGTTGGGTCGATGGGTAGGGTAAATTAGGTTTGTTTGTTGGCAGGAGAAGCTTTTGATTGGTTCTTTGTCTTTGGTTTTGTTCATGGACAAATGGAGGAGGTTGGATGTCTTCGGTGTTGGTAGCTCGTATCCTTGTCCACCCCCAACTCACTTTACTTTTCCACCACCGGCGGTGAAATTGGAGGGCCATGTATTAGAAACCACCACTACGAGTTGTTATTGCCTTGGCTTCATTCTTGGTTTCGGAATGGTTATTGTAGGTAAAGATACTTGAACTTGAAGGTTGGTTGGTGATGTTAACTTTGCATGAACAACTCGCGATCATTTTCTGAAAAATCATCTTGCTTCTTTTGAGACGCATTGTAACCTCTTTGAAAATCATTTTGAACAATATCCAATTCATTAGCAAATTATTCATTAGTTCGCATCATTAGCTTTAGAATAATTTTCAAATTCGTTTTAGATACACTATTTGTTGGAGGTTGGTAGGTAAAATTGATTTTATTGGTGGTTGTTATTTTACCTTTTTTTTGTGGTTGGGTGTTTGGTATGGTGGAGCTTGATAACTTGGTTGTGGTAGTTTGACGGTTTTGATTAAAGTGTCCTCCCCGGTTTTGGTTGAATTTTGAAATTGGTTCCTTGATAACTGTTTTGGTTGGTTTGGACATTCGGTTGATTGAAACCCGGTGGTCTCATTTGGGATTGCCAAATTTGAAGGTTGGTTTCTTTGGAGAAAATTACCAATGGCTGCGGTTTGTTGAAATTGTTGGATATTATCTTGAAAAACAGGAAAATCGTTTCCACTAGGAGTTTAGACGGAAATGGTTAAAAATTGTGATTTGATCCACAAGTGACACATACTTCCTCATACTGCTTGAGGGTGCAGGTAGTAACAACTAAAGCTTTTCATTTGATTCATCTTTTGGTTTCATCTTGGATAGTCATCGTTTCCACGAGAGAAGCGGCTTATTTGTTGCTTATCTGAAAGATTATTAGAAGGGGAGAATAGTAGGAGGAGCAATCCGCACTCACTCTTGAATCATTTGCTCGCACTTCTGGAGTATGAAACTTTTTGACTTGCTTTCAATAATCGCTAAACCTTCTTGAGGCATTTTGTCCAAGAAATTGCCACCTGCTGAGAATATAAGGCATCTTGATCGTTTGATTCAATGAATTGTAAAAGTATCTCGTGTTGGTGGAGTTCCGAAATGCCATGGTGAGGACATGACGAAGGGAGTCTCTTAAACGTTCCCATGCTTCAATTAATAGGCTTCGTTTGGTTTTTGATAACAATGGTATTGTTCTCATTGATTAGATAAGATGGTTTTGAAGGGGAAACGTAGTGGTTTATGTTTTGATAACTGGGTCGTCCCATGTCGAGAATGATCTTGGTGGGTCTTTGTCTAACTAATCTCGGGCTTCACCGTTAGAGATAAAACGGATAATGCAAATGCTTTTCCGAAGTATGCGGAAACGTCTGGAATACAGAGTCTAATGTTGAGAGTGACCCACACCCCTTTATTAAAAATCGAAGATGATTGTGGGGATCTTTCTACGTAACTTTTTACTTTGCACAAGATTGATTACTAGGTTGCACGTGAGCTCGAAATTGTATTTCTTGAAGGGGGATTCGGCATATCAGCTTTCACTTCATCCAAGAGTATTTTTAATTTTTCTACATAAGCGCCCATCTTTCCTTCATCTTTGTTCAACAAGAATAAACTATCGTCTACCAAAATTTTTTCATTTGTAAGTCTTTCAATTGTTAATTTTTCCCCCATATCTGTTTCTTTTTCTTCTCAGGTCGGGGGGTATTATGTCCCTTGTCCAACGCCTCAAAATGTATTGCTTTGGCATAACATTAATATCACGATTCTTGAACACACAGAATATGTGTCGACTTAGAAACCCGTATCGGATAAAATTTCTACAAGAACATACCACCGAACCATCTTCTATAATTCGTAATACCTTTCTTACAAAAACACAAGTAATAAGAATGTTATTAGAATTACATTAGATTAGAAAATAAGCATGTGATTTTTCAATATGAATCACATGAGATTCCACAGAAATCACATGTGATTCAATTTTAATCTCATGAGATTTAACCAAAATCACATGAGATTCCACTGAATCACATGAGATTTTCATGGAAATCTCATGTGATTCAATACCAATCTTGTAACACCCCCAAAATGGGTCGCAGCAGAGTAAGGGTCAGAGAGTGTTACTTGATAGATCAATAGCACAAGATATGAGAACGACCTCTATATGAGTCGTTAAAAATTGATACATTGGATTAAATAAACTTGTTTGTTACAATAGCCCGAAGCTTAACTTGTTTATTTTAATTCCGTTTCTCAAGTTTCTTATGACCTTGGATTCGTTATGAAAAGTACTATGTTTATAAAATATTTATTTTTACATCTCAGATCCGAAATAGTAGGTATGTTTATAAAATAACTTTTATAAAGTCACTTTTATACGTTTAATTAACGTAAACTTGTAAATGTCATATCTTTTTCGTTATAAATCCGTTTTTCAAGTTCCTTACATGCTCACGATCCTTGTGAGGAGTACTATTTTAATAAAATATAAAATGTATAAGTTAAGTGTCGAATTCCAACAGTAGGTTTATAAAAGTTAATTAGGGTTTTTGATTAATAAAGCAAGTTTTATAATTACTTTTATTTAGGAACTTTGCACCATTATTTTACCAAGTTTTCTACCATGTGTCATACATATAATAAGTCCTCTAATAGTCCATAACACTTGTTCAAATGAATTTCATGTCCTTGTGATCTTTTGATACATAAGTTTGTAAATAAACTCTCAACACCATTTAATTTGTAAATCATTCACATAATTCATTTAACACTTTTACTAAGCATGTTCCTTTATTTCAAGTATCATTTTACAACATACAACATAAAATTCGAATTTAGTAAGGTCTTAAATACCTTATATAACACATAAATAATTCTAGGTGGTGTCTAACATATATAACAAGTATGTACACATAAGATAATGAATGAATGAATATTGAATACTTTAAATAGACCTTAAAGTAGATGTGTAGGATAAAGAACACAAGATATAAACCCTAACCAAGCTTCCAAAATCAAAACCCTAATCAAGAAAACCCTAGATATGTTTTCTTGATTAATCCTTGTTAAACCCGAATCCAAGCTTGTTAACACCTTGAGTAACCTTTGGTGACCTTAGAATGAACTTTAGTGTGCTTGGAATGCCTTAGAAAATCAAAGATATATTAAACCCTAATTGTAAAAAGTATGTCGTGGGTTTGGCTATGGTTTGGAGAGAGTTGTGTGCTTTGATTTGCTTGCATGAAAGAGTATGAGTTAGTTTACATAGGACCTTCCTTTTATAGCATGCTTGAAAACCCTAAACCACTAAAAGGGAAACCATAGGATGTTGGTGGGTTGAAGGACAAGTCAAAAGACCTCTCCTCCTCCTTATGCCAACCCACGGCTGAAATGGGGGGGGAGGTACTCTTGACATGCCAATTACTAGATATATGAGCTTCTATGGTACTTGTGTAAGGTTTATGATATAAAATGGAAGAGTTAGTGGGGTGTTTTGTATTTATTTCTTGTGTAAACACCCATATCCGGCCATAAGGTGTTAATACATGATAAAATGAATTAATTTTTGTGTATTGGGAATAAATGTGGGTATGTGCTTCCGGGTATGACCGAATGTAATTTATTGCGAAACGTAAGCGTTTTACGTAACCAACAAAAATAAATTACAAAAAGTTATAAATTATACTCCTAATAATCATATAACACTTGCTTGATGTAAACTTTAATTTGTTTGGTGTCCGTTTACGTTGAACGTTGATTTTTAGTTTACGCGATTTAACTATAAGATAATAATTAAAAGCGAACGCGTAAAACTCTAAAAATAAATAATGGAATAATTAAAGTCGTAAATAACCTGAAAATGAGAAATGTTACAGTCTCCACCCGTTAGAAGAGCCTTGTCCCCAAGGCTCAAGTCGCGACACTTGACGAAGGTACGGTTTTTGTGAAGAGGTGCGGATACTTCTCCCGGAACTGATCTTCGCGTTCCCATGTGAACTCAGGACCTCTCTTGGAGTTCCATCGAACTTTGATGATGGGAATACGACTTCGCTTTAACCTCTTGACTTCACGATCCAAAATCTCCACCGGTTCTTCAACGAAGCAGAGTTTATCATCAATGTGTATTTCATCTAACGGAACTGCCAATGGCTCGTCAGATAAACACTTCTTTAGATTGGATACATGAAACGTGCTATGAACCCTGCTTAACTGTTGAGGTAGTTCGAGTCTATAAGCAACGGTTCCCACTTTGGCTAACACCTTGAAAGGTCCAATATACCTCGGGTTCAACTTTCCCCGTTTTCCAAAACGTACGACCCCTTTCCAAGGTGATACCTTTAACATAACTCGATCACCAACTTGAAACTCTAGAGGCTTACGCCTCACATCGGCGTAACTCTTTTGGCGATCATGAGCAGCTTGCATTCTGTGCTTAATTTGGACAATCTTCTCGGTGGTTTCATGAACATGTTCTGGACCGGTGAGCCGAGCATCTCCGACTTTGGCCCAATCACACAGGCGATCGACACTTTCAGCCATAAAGTGCCTCGAATGGGGCAGCTTTAATACTAGCATGGTAGCTATTATTGTACGAAAATTCAATCAGCGGTAAGTGTCCTTCCCAACCATTCCCAAAGTCTATCACACAAGCGCGTAACATATCTTCAAGAGTTTGAATGGTTCTTTCGCTTTGTCCATCAGTCTCCGGATGGTATGCCGTACTCATATCCAGCCGAGTGCCCATAGCTTTCTGAAATGACCTCCAGAAATTTGACGTAAACCGGGGGTCACGATCACAAATGATCGAGACTGGTATCCCATGCCTTGTGACTACTTCTTTTAAGTACAGTCTCGCTAGTTTGTCCATAGGGTCAGTTTCCCTCATCGGTAAAAAGTGTGCAGACTTAGTGAGTCGGTCTACAATTACCCATATGGTGTCGTTTCCACTTTGCGTTCTTGGGAGTTTGGTGACAAAGTCCATAGTGATATTTTCCCATTTCCATTGAGGAATCGCTGGTTGTACCAGTAAGCCAGATGGTTTTTGGTGTTCGGCTTTGACTCTTAAACACGTCAAACACTTGCTAACATAGGTGGCAATGTCAGCTTTCATGTTAGGCCACCAGTATAGTTGCTTCATGTCCTGGTACATCTTATCGGAACCCGGGTGAACAGAATACTTCGACTTGTGAGACTCATGCATAATCAGAGTCCTTAGGTCACCATAGCGTGGCAACCAACTTCTGTTGTTTAGACACAAGGTTCCGTCCGCACGTGGCCGCGGAGGCCAAAAATGAAACGCTCACGAAGGAACTCAAAGATCTCCGCGCCCACTTTTCAAAGCTGCAAGTGGATAGTGAGCAGCTAACGCAGCAAGTCGCGACTGTTCAAGCCCAGGTCACAGGCGAAGAGAAGATAAAGGCTGCTTTTGAGGAATTCAAGCAGTTAGAAGACAAGCGGGTTGAGCAGTGGTGTGCAGAGATGGACGCTAGATTGGATGCCCTTAGCATTGACTTCGACGAGGAGTTGTACCCCCATATGCTGACAGCAATCGCAGGTCGCCGATGAATGATCGGGCACGGCCTGCGATTGGCCGTAATGAAGTGCGCGGAGTCAATGGAGTTGAGGCAGGCATTCGCAGATGTAGTGACCGCTGGTATTACCAAGGGATTGAGTGATGGGCTTAGGGATGGCGTAGAGCACTGAAAGGCTGGTCTGGACTTAGCGTCGTTGAAGGGTCATGACCCGGAGGCTAATGAGAAATTTACTGCTGCTCTGTAAGCACTGAAGGATTTGAAATATCCTTTAGTAGATGAACTTGAGCAGCTAAAAGACGCTTTGATAGACTACATCATGGCATCACTGCACTTGGAGAGTGATACTGGTGAAGATGCGCCCCCGGAGGTCCGCGGCCTGGGCCCCTGCACTTCACAACTAAAAATACATGTTTACCCGGAGGTTTGTGACCCCAGAAATCCATAGGCTGTCAGAGAAGAAATTATTCTGGAGGACGCCATCGCAGCCAACATCAGTCGGGCGGAAAAGAAGAAAAAGAGTAGAGTGGTGTGCCGTACCCAAGAGGTTGGTTCCTCTCATCATGCGAGATCCGATGGTGTGCCCGTATATGTCCCCATCGTCCCTCAAGGTCTTCAGATTGTGCTTACGGATGCCACGACACAAACGGACATGGATAAAGATAATTCACCCGGGGGGTTGACTAGAGCTAGTTCTGTACCTCTGTTTTGACTTATAATACCGCCTGTGGTATGAAACATTGCTTTTGTGTTTTGTAATATATGCGCGGATGTCCGCGGCTGACAAAATTTATATATACAAACCATGTTTATTATAAAACGTAGTTTTTTTATGTTTGCACTCGTAGTGTCTTACATGCTTCATGGAAGTCTTTGTTATATATACCCAATGTCTTGGATATATACTAAGTGTTGATACAGGATCCGCGGCCGCCGGGGTTGCAACCCTCTTACGTGGCAAACCAATTTTTAGGATGCTTAGCCTATAATTATCCAGAGATAGTAATTTAAGACAAATAAATGAAATGAAGAAGAGCAAATGAACTAAAAATAAAGTTTGATATTCATCCAAAAAAGAAAAGGCGATGGGTTAGCTAGACCCAACGGGACTTTTGTTTGTTTTTTTTGGTCCGACAATTCTTTCATTTCGGACGGAGCCAGTCGATAAGGTGCCCGTGCTACCGACGCAGCACCAGGATACCCCACTCCAACACGTAAATGCAAATTTACACCTAGGGCTGGAAGGAGACAAACCCCCCAATTCCCCACCCCACGTATCCCCCCCCCCCCCCCCCCCCCCCCCCCCCCCCCCCCCCCCCCACCCACCACCACTCCCCCCCCCTCGCCCCCCCCCCCCCCTGCCCCCCCCCCCCCCCCCACCCCCCCCCCCCCCCCCCCTTCGAAGATAGAAGACTATGTTTAACCGTGATGCAATCATTGATGGGGCCTGCCAATGCAGCTCGGTCGCATGGTATGCGTCCAGCTGCTGACTAGTATGCTTGCGCTCACCTACATGTCGTACACACGACACTACTGTCCCTCTCGAGTGGTACATCATGTCGCTCCTCACATATCAACGCACTGTAATGTGTAGCACTACTGATGCAGGAAGGACATACTCTTATTGTGTCTTAGACGTGTGTCAGACCGGAGAATGTACTGATGTTAAGATAGATATGCAGCTGCTTGTCCACCAGTCCTGTTATAGATCTTCCTATTTACTTCCCTACAGGACTGAAAGTGTTCCCGATGCTGAGATGCCGAATCCTCGGTAAGAGAGCTTGTCTTACTACTCCGCTCCCGGATGCTTAGAGATCGAGGTGATGTTCCGGCAACTTGCTGCTGGTAGACAGTCCAGGCATATCCAGAGAAAACCAGAGAAGAGAATACTTATGTTTTTAGGTAATGATGCATTGTGATGGCATGTGTTTATTATGCAACGACCACCTTTAGAGGGGGATCGACCATGTAGAGTGAATCAGAGATGTGATACTACTGTTAGACATAGGATCAGGAGTTTCAGGTGGACTGTGTGTGTTGCTAGTGAAGAGGACATATTTATGACCGAAGTAATTTGTGTGTGTGCCTCGGTCAACACAACTGTGTTCAGATAGAAATTAATGTCTCTATAAGTGTGTCGCACACGGCTGTGTGTGTGTGTTAATAGATAGAGAGGCTGTATATTAGTCTTAAGAGAGTACCCAGGACTGGTTGTGAGGAGTGGGGTGCAGCCATAGAGGCACTTGTCTATGGATGTAAAGGCTACCAATTATGTTTGCCACTGTTTGTGATTATGTGCTCTGACCACATGTGTGTTCTAGGACCCAGTGTGTGTGTAACTAACGCTATGTGGACTTATAAAGCGACATACGTGTGTGTGTGCTCCCATGGTTTTCATTGAGTTATTGAATAAATTAGCACTCTTTTGTGTTAGCTTCATTTGTAGCTCACTGTATTATTGCCATTAAATGTGTGTATTAGTATCCATCAATAGGGCTCTGTGGGGATTTTTTCATATCAGTATGTAGACTATGTAGTATAGTAGTTTATAATATTTCTTGAAAAGGGACTCGTGTTCATTTATCAACGCTCACGCATTCTGCAATAACCTCCTTTAGTGTCTCTCATCTTATTCCTTTTGTAACTCATTTTATTATCACTGCTCGTCATCTTTCCCACATATAATCACCACTCCAAATTCATTAAACACACCCCCCCCCCCCCCCCCCCCCCCCCCCCCCCCCCCCCCCCCCCCCCCCCCCCCCCCCCCCCCCCCCCCCCCCCCAATATATATCCAATATTTCATCTCTGATTTTTAGTAAATAGATTTATAAGTCCTTGATCTCTACTCATTCAAGAGAGATGAACTTATGCACTAGACAGAAAATACTTTGTGTTCTCACATATTTGTAGCATCTCGATAGAACAATAAAAAACATAATATCTGTCCGGAATGACCTTTATTTCTAGCCTAGAATTCATGCAATTTGTGTGCAGAAACTATACCGATATATGAAACTGATCTAGCATAACATTGTAGAAATAATACTGTCCAATCCATCTGCTAAAATAATGAACACAGCTTGCACCACCCTCCACCACAACCATTCCTACACCACACTCATTCTCTGTAATACATCTGCCGCGATCTCAATAGCAAACTCGATCTAAGAGCGATCGTTGAGCTGCTGCTCCTAGTCGAACTCATATAGGACTCTCCTAGGATAGTCTCCTTGAGAGTTGCCCAACTGCTCTCATGAGAACTTCAAAGTTTTATCCTGAACGAACATGTTTTTGTATTCTGCCTTCCTCTTAACCCTGCACTCACCTCTAAAGCTAACAGCAGCAACTCGCTACTCTAGACCTAATAGCGATTAACTAGCCAATTATTCTTCAATCCATCAACGAAACTACAAGCCGGGATATAATAAACATTCACTCGCGCCCCCCACCCCGTCCCACACATAACAACGAAGCATACCGGATAGATTGAAGAGATTCCAGACCTAATGTATAGTTGACTACATTATTAGGCATCTCGAGAGGTAGTCTTGTCCTAGGCCGAGTCATATCTACATACAAGAAGAGCTGGTTAAACTATTGATCATACATTATTTACCAGACTCAGCATCTCCTTTGCTATCTACACAATTCAGCGCTTAAAGTATGCATCTTGTACTCTTCAAGTAAGAGTCGCTGGATGACGTGAGTTGTGCTAGTTCTCACACTTCTCATGGGTGTTTCCTCTGTAAACTTCTTAATTCTTGACGCACATATGCGCCGAATGCACATTGTACATGGCTTATAACACTGTATTACTGCCCAGCATTGGAAAACTCTGATCCAATCAGCTTGTAGAAAAGCACGGTGATCTACCTACGCATTATGAGATCTAGTCATGTCTTTGTGTGTCTCCGTACCTAGTACCCTGACCGACCTCTCACTCCTCTCACACACCTGTGTGTTTGTGTAGTAGCCACTAATCAACGATATCCATGAGAGTTGTGCTCGCTCTGTTATTGTTGTTTTTCCCACGCGCGACGCGATACGACATGGATCCCTGGAGGATCAGACCCGTCTATCTAAAGATATGTGGGAGTGTCTGTGTCGGAGTGGCGTCAATTACCCGACCTATTGAGTTCAGTCATGTCTAGATTTTAAGGTACATCTCCGCTTGCCCACCAAGTACACTGGCGTCACATGGCGATAGGAGAGTCAAATTGCAATCTTAGCGTACATCTGTAGAGAGATTTGGTTCTCCAAAATGCCTAAATAAGATCGCGTATCTTCTGCGGAGGCCATGACAGTCTGATGTGAGTACAGCGCCCAGTGTAATAAGCATGATAGTACTTACTAATTTTGAAGTACATTCAGAAGGATTGTCAATGTGTGACGACTTAGCATACTAACGTGTCTGTTTTATAAGAAGTAAATGTAATTTTTTGAGGTCACTGTATTCCCGTAGTTGAGTAGGTGCTCCTGTGCTGACACGGGTTCTCATGTGGGCTTACACTAGCTGGGAGTGTGTTGTGGAGTATAAGAATTCGCTACTTTAGTCACGGCTCCCTCACATTACCCCCCTTCCCTATACACCCCCCCCCCTGTCAGTTGTGTTCTATTGCCCTCCTGTACCACCCACTCCCATTATTGACTCCCCCCCCCCCAGAGTTCCCCTGCCACCGCCCTCACCAAATACAATAGTCTTAACCCTCCTTCCATTCTACCCCCCCCCCCCCCCCCCCACGGCTGCCCACTTGACGCTTCCTCAAGCCCTTCACATGCTTGCTGTGTAGCCACCAGTTGAGATTTTTTGTCCATCATTTCAGTAGCAAATTCAATTGCCTCTTGCATTGACTGAGGCTTTGATGCCTTAACACTGCCATGAATCATGTCGGGAAGACCACCGACATACCTTTCCACATTTAGCTGGATTCTCATGGAACATTCTATCACAAATTGAGTGCACAACTCTTGGATCGTTTAATTGTATAGTCATCAAATCGGTAAACCTTCCAAACCCCTTTTTTTTTTTATTAATAAAGTTACAATACTTGATTCCAGCTTTTGATCTCACCCTAGGGGCAATATTTATATGTTTTCATACCTTTTCAAAGATTCGTCCATGGCATATTGCATATGCAACATCTTTTCCGAAGCCCTTACGTGATGAGTTCCACCACGCGACCTTAAACGGCATTCTGTAGAGTACAAGATGCATACTTAACCTGACTTGTAATAGCACAGTTGCTGATAAGGAAAACAGATTTCCATCTTTTCTATCCCATTGGGTATAGGCCAACGATCCTTCGGTGCCTCTTTTTAAAATGTTATAGTGCTTGGCACTTCAAGAAATCAGTGTAAGTGCTATTCTTCGTTGACGTAGGGGGTTTGCACTTCTTCCGCCAGGTTTCCTGAACCATGGATGTTATCGCGGCCTCTGCTCATGCTTGTATCGAGTTCTGCTTGTGTGCAAGCAAGCCTTGATCGATTAAAGCTTGGAGCTGAGCATCAGTGACAGTTGTGGTAGGAGCGGTTGTGGTGGCGGGATCTTGTTGCCCTCGTGGTTCTTCTTTTTGGTGGCATTTTCTTCAAAAATCACAAGGAATATAATACACGTCAGATTTCACACAATCATAAACGCAACATGACATATGCATAATAAATAAAACAAGATCACAATCCACAGTGAAATATACAACTGAAAGTGAAATCAACAATGACATAAATAAATCAACATCCATACACAACAACATCGATAATCATACATGATGGCCCTGATTACAACATGTTCAGTACAATGAGATACAAAAGTAAAAATATGGACTATAGGCGGTGTTAGCTGGGGAGTCACCCAATATATACTTAACACGCATTACAATGAATAGCTAAAAAGATAAGACAAAAGTCCCTACAGCCATTAGCTGTGGGAGTAACTCATAAATTTAATTTAGGCTATTGAACAGGAATTAGCTTACAAATGATACATATAACTAACAGCCTGCTGCCTAGCATCTGATGGCCCATACTGGGGCTCTATTTGGTCTCTAGCCTTTAGTGTTCGAAATAGTCCAAGGCGTTTTAGATCAAACTGGGTCTGAAGTGATGTGGTCAGAGCAATCAACGTGGCAATTGTGCATTTAGTGGTCCTAACATGTGCCTTATGGCTCCTCCTCTCCTCAAACCAGGTCAATGCTATACGTGCATATACAGACCTCTCTATCTACAAAGGGAAAAGCCTGTGGCGGGAGTTGAGTTTGGTCTATCTATGAATTAGTGGTGTTGACTCGGGCTCTCAAGTTATGCTGGTCTTCATATGCCTCCTCTAAATCGCACCTGATAACTCCTCTTAGTCCTTGTCTAACTAGTAGTTATAAGCTCTAGTCACTATCTGGTACGACCCCCTCTAAGTTGGTCGGTGCTATCTCCCATCATGGCCTCAACAATATCAATCCCTAAGTGTCAACTCTGGGAAGTAGGCCCTGGTGCAATGTCTCGCGAGCACAGTTGCTGTGAAACTCTCCTCGTTATCGCCATACGGGAGCCGGGGGCAGCTAAGTAGTAAGACAAGCTCTCTTCGAGGGGCGGCTCTCAGCATCGGGAACATCAGTTCCTGTAGGGATAGTTAGATGGAAGTGATAAGGGTGGTGATGCAGCTGCAGCTCTCATCCGAATCCCGGCTGCCCTATAGCCTAATGGTGCCCAAGTTGCAATCAGTGGGCTAGTAGTAAGTGCTTGATGGTAGGGCGGTAATGGTGGAGATGTAAACAGGTAGTAGTGGTGGTGTAGGTGCGGGCAGCATATATCAGCATTGCGTGCCTCTATGGATGCTTGACATGGTGGATCAGGTTTGACAGTATTCCGTTTTTGCCTACGGAGAGTGTCTGGGCAAAGGGGGATCGCTAATCTGAGGTGGTCTAGGTGTAGGTGCAGACTCATCAGTCTCAAATGCCTCTGTATCCCCAGCTGAGGGAACAAGGTCAACAACAGGTATAGCAGAAGAGTCGGTAGAGCGCGGTGCTCCCTCTCCATCCTCGTCATCGCCTCCTTCTGTCATCGAATAGGCTCCTCATCATCATCATCATCAGTATCATCATCACTGTCATCACCGGAGGGCTCATCATCTCTATCCCCTCCGTCAGCAGGGTAGTCAGCATGCTCCTCGGAGTCCTCCTTTGGATCCTCCTCTAGATCGGAATCAGGCACATAGCCCGGTGATAGGGCTGCGGGTGAGGCATCAGCGGGTTTAGAGGTTGGACTCCATGGGATTGCCTCATCACTCGAAGGTATTAAGTAGCTCGGGTTCCTCCGGCTCGGGTAATATGGTATCTCGATGGGTGATGTGGAGTTGCTCAGGATCATAACCGGGCAACGTAATCAGGAGATGATAGGTACTCAGGTCCGGTACATAGTCAGGGGATGGTGGGTCTACTGGCTGCATGGGAAGTCCATCGTATCCGTATACGATGACTCATGGAGAACCTCCATCGGATATCTCCTCATCGGCTCCCCAAAAGACTCTCTCTGGTTCGGAGTGTAACGTCAGTGTACACAGAGGTATAGGTGACAGCGGATGATGCAGAAGACATGACTGCAGAAAGATAAATAAACTTATATAAGTATATTATATAAGACCAGCATAGTATATATGTAGTATAATATAAACATGTATACATATCATGAAAACATATTGCATAACCAACTAATGACAAACTCCACATTGTGTATGTGTCCCGTTGAAAAAAACTTATGGTATGATGCAATGTTTGAAAAATGGTTATAGTTCCAAGTAAAATCTTTTGACCTGGGTTCTCTATAACCTAGGTCCTGGTTGCCAATCTGTTAACACCACAAAAGGGTGCGATGCGGACATATGGGTTGGAGAGTGTTACTTCATAGGATCAATAGCACACGATATGAGAGACGACCTCTATATATGTCGTTTAACTTTTGATACATTGGATCATAAATTAAACTTGTTTGTCTTACAATAGCCCGAAGATTTAAATTGTTCATCCAATGAAAAGTAAAATTTTAAGACATAAAATATATCCCAAATGTAATGCCCCAGAATCTTTCTATAGTAAATGACTCCAAAATGATGACCACAAATGTATCCTTGTTTCTTGTACCTTGTTGACCTGAGAAAAACATGCTTTTAAACGTCAACATAAAATTAGTGAATTCACAAGGTTTAATAAATGCATTAAAAATAGGACCGCAAAAGGTTTCTGATGTAAGACAGGTATCACCATACAACATTTTAAAAAGTAATTTACGAAGCTGCACTAAGCTCATGACATCGAAAGCTCTCGGACTTATATGTATGCAATTTAATGCAAATAATGGGCCCGTGTAGATGTTTAAACCCGCAACATTCAAATTGTTCTCGATCCATGTATACATCGTTGTTTCATTACATTCGAAACTGATGAGCGCTACTCACCCGAACGGGGATGTCAATCCCAAATAGATCTATTCATAACATTCGTGCTCGCTAACTAGCATTTGACAGTTCATGATAGTGGGCAATAGTGGGTTTAGCTACTTAGGCTAACTCGTAACTTGTTTAAAAAGGATACTTGCGTCCAAATGTAAAACGATGCATGTTTCTCACCCCAAAGTTGTAAAACAATATAATTGTATAAAAGCGGGGGCTATGAACTCACCGTAAGTGAATGATTGATTATCTAAATCAAATAAGTGAACCGTCTCGGCAATCCGAATGCAACCTAATTAATTATAGGCCGTATGTGTTAATGTTTTTATATACAATAAAGCATCACATGTTATATAATAGTCACACCACCACCTAATAGTTTTTATTAAATCTTTAAAAGTTAAATTAATAATTAACCCGTACTTTGTTAAATAAAAAGTATATGTACTTGTACCCGTAAAGAAAAATATTATTTTTATTTACCAATGCATCATTTGTAAAAATATATGATTTAATGTTTTTATTGGTTACGTAATGATATTTCATTATTAATTTAATTGTTTTATAAAAAGAGTGTATAAAAAGAAAAATAAGTATCACGCGATTTTAAAACCTCTTATCTTTTCGTTTTTAACTCCGATTTATACGTTTCTTATGTCCACGACTTCGTATTAAGAAAATCTATCAAAATATCATATTTATAAAAAGTAAACCCCTGATGAACAGTAATATTTACTGTTCATAACAGTTCATAAAAATGTTTTTATATAATTAGTTATATATATATATCTTATAAAGTACGTAACTTGTTCATTTTAATTCCGTTTCTCAATGTTTTCTTATCGTCCACGACTTCGTTATTGAGAAAATCTTCAAAAATATCTATTATATAAAATTAAACCTCTGTATTGAACAGTAACTTTTATGTTTCATTACAGTTTATATAAACTGATTTTTATAAAATTAATTATACTGTAACTTGTTTTAATATAACTGTTCATTTTTATTCCGTTTCTCAGTTTCTTACGCCCTTGGATTGTTAAGAAATGTACTAGGTTAAAAATATTTTTTTTGTATATTTCAGTTCGAAACAATTAGATATGTGTATAAAATAACTTTTATAAAATTACTTTTATGCGTTTAATTAACGTAAACTTTTAAATGTCATATCTTTTTCGTTATAAATCCGTTTTTCGAAGTTTTTACTGATTTGATCACTTGTGAAGTGTTAATAATTTAATAAAATATAAAATGTATGGGTTAAGTGTCGAATTTCAACAGTAGGTATTTAAAGTTAATTAGGGTTTTTGATTAATAAAGTAAGTTTTATAATTACTTTTATTTATGAACCTTGCACCATTATTTACCAAGTTTCCTAATATATGTCATACATATAATAAGTCCTCTAATAGTCCATAACACTTGTCCAAATGAAATCCATATCCTTGTGATCTTTTGATACATGAGTTTGTAAATAAACTTTCGACACCATTTAATTTGTAAATCATTCACATAATTTATTTAACACTTTTATTAAGCATGTTCCCTTATTTCAAGTATCATTTTACTACATACAACATAAAATTCGAATTTAGTAAGGTCTTAAATACCTTATATAACACATAAATAATTCTAGGTGGTGACTAACATATATAACAAGCATGTATATAAAAGATAATGAATGAATGAATATTAAATACTTTAAATAGACCTTAAAGTAGATGTGTAGGGTGAAGAACACAAAGATATAAACCTTTAACCAAGCTTCCAAATCAAAACCCTAAATTTCAAGAAAGACCATAGATATGTTTTCTTAAATAATTCCTTGTTAAACCCGAATCCAAGCTTGTTAACACCTTGAGTAACCTTAGATGACCTTAGAATAAATGCTAATACACTTGGAATACCTTAGAAAATCAAAGATATGCGAACCCTTTATTGCAAAAAATGTACTTCCGTGGGGTTTTGATTACAATTTAAAAGAGAGTTTGTGTGATTTAAATTTAAATTGCATGAAAGAGTATGAGCTAGCCTTACTTAGGACTCTTCCTTTTATAGTGTGTAAGAAACCACTTAAACAACCTTTAAAAATTGAAAACCATGGGGATGGAGGTGGTTTAAATGACAAGAGCGAAGAGCTTCCTATTCCTCCCTATGCAAGTCCACGGCCAAGAAGGGCCTGAGCAAGGGTACACTTTGATATGCCAATTACTAGATTGCATGTGCCTTAAGGTACATTCATGTAAGGTTTATAAGTTGTAATGAAAGACTTAGTGGGGATTAAGTGATTTATTTCTTATGTAAACACACTAGGTCTGGTTTTGAGGAATTATAAGCAATAAAATAAGTAAATTTTGGGCCAGGGGTATATAAAGTGGGTATTTTTTTTTGAGTGTAGATATGTTAGGTGCTCCGGGTATGTTGTTGAATGTGTAATTTATTGCGAAACGTAAGTGTTTTACGTATCCAACGAAATAAATTACGAAAACTTATATAAATTTTACTCCTAAATAGATCATATAAACTTGCTTGATGTATAAACTTTAAATTTTTGATGTCCGTTTACATTTGAACGTTGGTTTTTAGTTTACGCGATATTTAACTATAAATAATAATTAAAAAGCAAGAACGCGGTTAAAACTCTAAAAAATAAAATAATGGAATTTATTAAAGTCATAAATAATAAACAAATTTTAAATATTAAATTAAAAAGCGGTAAACTATTCAACCCCCCTTCTAGTTTTCCACAAAAACGACATTTGTCCCATCATTGACATCTGAAATTTTGAGTTAATCTCTTTTGAAAAATGTTACATGCAGTAGGATCAGTTGAGGCAAATATTATATCATCTACGTAGATTTGAACGAGGAGAATATGTTTGCCTGTTTTGCGAGTGAATAACGTCGGATCCACAACCCCTTTAAAGAATTTTGTTGCTATAAGGAACTTTGATAAAGTGTCATACCACGCCCTTGGAGCCTGTTTTAACCCATAAAGAGCTTTCTTCAGACGATAGACGTGAGTAAGATGTTCTGGATCCTCAAAACCTTCCGGTTGGCTAACGAATACTTCTTCTTGCAGATCTCTATTCAAAAATGCAGTCTTGACATCCATCTGGTAGATGACCATGTTTTTACTTGCAGCATTTGCAATGAAGATTCTAATAGCCTCTATTCGAGCAACTGGAGCAAATGATTCTTCAAAATCGATACCCTCCTCTTGACGATATCCTTTTGCAACTAACCGAGCTTTAATTTTTAGTACATCACCATACTCATCAAGCTTTACCTTGTCGATCCACTTGAGAGCGATAACCATTACATAGACTGGGCGAGGTACTAATTCCCATACTTCAAGTCGATCAAACTCGTGAATTTCATCTTGCATGGCTTGAAACCAGCAGTCTTCTATCATGGCCATTTTGAAATTCTTTGGTTTGACTTTTGACAGTTCAGTATGGTAACAGCACCATAGAGCATCGTAAGCTAACTATTTTTTGGTGGATACCGGACGAGAAGGATTACCAAATATATTATTAAGAGGGTAATCTTTGGACCATTTTATGAGATGAGCTGGTGGTTGATTATATTGGTTGGGTTCAGCTATACTAACATCCCTTGATGATGACTGTGCAGAACCAGGTTCTCTAGTAACAAGATTAACTGAGGGATGAAGGGTAGCTTGAGTAATTGGGGTGTCTTCGATAGTAGGTCCAACCGCAACATTATGATGAATGACTGGAGGTTATATTCCAGATGATGACGGTGAATAACTTGTTGACGGTGCATCTTGAGCAAATGTTGTAGACACAGATGTACCTGGTGGAACAACTTGAGCGTTAACAGCAGTAGCAGAAGGTACTGGTTTATCGACTCTAGTTACTTCAAATTATTCATCGAACATAGGTTGAAATAATAACTCCAGATCTTTTTCCGTCGGTAGAACATAATTGGTTGCATGAACCTGATTAGATATGAGCCCTGAACTGAATTGTCCAGGCGTCATCGACATAGGCTCGGGTCCTGAACTGATGTGTACATGAGCCATTGTCTGATGCAGCTCATCGAATGTGACATGAATTGTTTCCATTATTCGATGGGTTCTTTTGTTGTAGATTCGAAAACCCTTCCTGTTGGGAGCATAACCAACGAAAATCCCAATGTCAGCTTTGGCTTGCAATTTACCTAGATCTTCGCTATCATTTGTAAGGTAGCAAAGAGCACCAAATACTCGAAGAAATGTAAGATCAGGCTTCTTATCATGCACAAGCTCATATGGGGTTTTGTTATGACAATTATGAATTAGGGATCAGTTCTGGGTGTAACAAGCAGTAGCGACAGCCTCTGCCCACAGAAATATCGGCGCTTTTGAGAATATCAACATTGTACGTGATGCTTCCACAAGTGTACGATTTTGTCTTTCGACAACGCCGTTTTGTTGAGGAGCTCTCGGAACAGATTTTTGATTAAATATGCCAACACCTTCATAATATTTAGACATAACTTGGTTGACGAATTCCGTTCCATTATCTGTTCGGATGTATCTAACTGTTTTGTTGAGACTTTTGTTGTAGACTCAACTTGAATTTGCTTAAGATAGTTGATGACAAACTCTGGAGTCCTCCTTTGATCTCAAAAACTTTACCCATGTGAATCTTAAATAGTCATCCACGATGACTAAAATGTATTTCTTCCCATTAATACTATGTACTCTCATTGGACCACATAGATCCATGTGAAGGGTATGAAGAACTTCCATATTGGTGTTGTTTTCAGATTTTTGGTTTAATGGGAGGACTTTCTTACCTTTTTCCCAAGTTGACAGGCTGAGCAAAGATGATCCTTTTCAAACTTCAATCTTGGTAAACCTCTAACCAGCTCTTTTTGAGCAAGATCATTGATTGTGCCAAAGTTTAAATGGTTTAAACGACGATGCCACAACCATGATTTGATCTTGGAAGCTTTTGACAACAAGCATACTGGAGAAACGACACTCCGTCATCATATCATCATGATATCATGTACAAATTGGTGCTACGACTACCTTTAAGCAAGTCTACACCATTCATATCACAACAAAGCAAGAATGCTTTCTGAAAGCAATTTCAAGATCAGAATCACAAAATTGCCCTACAGAGAACAGATTGTGTCCAAGTCCTTCCACATTGTATATGCTGAAGATCACACTGTCACCAATAACATAATCTCCATAACCCATGATAGTCCAAAGTGATCAATTCCCGAAATCTTACTGTCTGATGAACTTTTCCACGAAGTTCTTGAGCTATTGAACGATTCCTCATCATATTGTTTTAACAACTGAGGTCAGATACCAAAGATAGACTCACACACAACGACATGTACGAAACTGCATTGAAAACAGTCGAGTGTGGAGAGTTTGGAATTTCGGTTCCCCAATTTTTGTTGGGGTCCTGTTGGTTAGCAGATAAAATAGAACATTTCACATAAAGCTTAGTTAAAGGGCAATAGTTCGCCTTTGGCAATTCTTTCTTGTGGGTCTCCATTGATACCTCAATTAAGTTTTCCTAAGGTAAATTTCTTTCCTGTGGGTCTCCATTGATAACCAATATTAGCAAATAGTTTACCCGTTGCTTTCCAAACCCGCTTGGTCTTGTTCAAACTGTTATCAGAAAGTTTGCCTTTTGGTTTCCAAATCTGCTTCCCTTTATTCAAGACAATTTTAACAGTGGGGGTTGCATTCACAGAACTCAAAATATTAACAACACACATTTCATGATTTGCAGAGTTTAAAATTTGTACACGGTGTTGCACTCAAGATGATTTAGAATTTGAATTAATTTACAACACGCTTAGAGCTAATGCTGAATCAACCCTGATTCACTTTGTCCATTATTGACTTATTTGTCCCTAGGGTGGTCTTCTACTTTCTTCTTATTCTCACTCTTAGCATGCAGGATCCTATTTTTCTTTGTATTGCTTCTAGGCTTTGATCCACTTGCTTCAGTGGAAGTGTTTACTCCTGTAGAATGAATCACAGGGACATTAGTCTGTTGAACTTTCTATTGCACTACATGTTTCTGTGTGTTACTAGTTGATGTTTCTAGTTTATCATTAAAAGTAACTTACTTTTTCCTAGTTAAAGGGGTAGATGGAGCTTGTTTATTCTTTCATTTGGACTTTTCGAGGAAGTGCAATCAAATATTTAATCAATTCCTGAGATAGCTTAGTGTATTGACAAGCATATTAAGTGCAGTATCTAGAGGTTTAACTTTACTTGGCTTCCTCTACAATTCCCTAACTGTTTCTACACTCTCCTTAAGATGGTTGATATAGTTTAAATGAGCACTCCTATTGTTCTTAAGGGGAGGGAGGGATGGGTTTAACATCAATGGCATACATGCCAGGCGCAAGAACTTTTGGTTTGACAGAGTCACTAGTGACACAAGACACTTTGCTTTTAACGAGCCTTTAGACTTCCAATTTCATTTAACATGGTAATTGTCGTTTCACTAGGGTGAGCACTGCGTAATCTTAATGGATCATTATAATTCCTTGTAATGCTGTTTGACCTTTTCTAGTTCTACTCTAACACATTCATTTTGTTCAATAAGAGCAGTGACATCTTTAGCATTATAAGTTTCATAACTTCTGTCATTCATTTTAGAGACTTGATCTTTCAAGTTTCTAATTACGTTGTCCTTTTCTTGAAGCTGTGTTTCTAGATTTTTAATTCTGAAAAAATAGTCAAATTTCAGGAACATCCTGATAAGTTTCTGATTTGTTATTTCTAAGTTTTTTTGAAGGTGTTTGATTATTTTCAATTAAAATTTAGATATTCCACCTCAAGTTTGTTTAAAAACTCTTATCATTTCATCATTAACATCTTTTGATTCTCTTTTTGTAATTTAGAGATCAGCTTTCAAGATCTAGGGAAAACGTGATTTGTGCTAGGCAAACATCAATTGATTCGAAAAACAATTAGCAATTAGATTCTCATTTGCAATGAGAAGGTTTTTCCTTTCAATTTTAGCACATTGCTTGTCCACAGTATTCTGGTCCACCTCTGCTGACATTTGATCAAAAATTTCTTCCATTCCTTTAACTTCTTTAAAGAGAGCCTTTTGAACTCCTTCAAAGTGTTGTTTAAGAGTTTTGAAAAATGGTATGACTTCAGTGAGGTAACATCTTTTTGTTTGTTCAAAACTCTTTCCCTTATCTGAGACTGTTGGTGTGATTCTCTTTTTAACCTATTTTGTCAAATTTCGTAAAAAGTTGTATGAGTGTATAAGATTTATTTCACTTGACTTTTTGTTGGGAGAACCCTGGGGACAAGCTTGACAGGTGTATTGGGTGGATACACAGTCGGTGTTGAAAGTGGTTTAAGAACTGAGGCTTCAACCTTTTTCCTGTCATTTTCATCTTTGGCCTAAAATATCTGCTCAGGGGTCAAATCTCTCTGAGGTGCGAAGATTGCAAGATAGTTCTCTTTTGAGTAATCTGGGGGTGCAAACTTAACTTTATTTTGAATACACTGAGGGCTTTTCATTTCTCTAACTCTTTTCCTAGTCAACTATCTATTCAAGGAGTTTCCTCCGAAGTCTATGCACAACATCAGGTTTTTTATGGATTGGTCTGACTATTTCTGTTCCATTATAGAGGGCAGATTGACTTGTTTGCACGTGGAGCATAGGGATTTTTGTCGCCTATTGCTACCTTTTTCTTTCAATCATAAAATGGTTTTGGTTTACATAAACATGTGCACCGTTTGAACGACAATCTTGTTTGAATTTAAATCTATCTTCAACCTTTCTCTTTTAGCTTTTTGATGTCTCTTAAAACTCTTCAATGTATTTATCTATCTTTTTTTTTTAAAATCCTTTTTCAAGGTTGTCACTTCTTCCTTCATTGATAGTTTTGGTTCAACGGTTTAGTTTGAACGAAGTTGCTTTGTACAATATTGAAGTTTCGATTTTAAAGAAGTTTCTTTCTATTTCGGGTAAAGAGATATTATTTCTCATTTGTTCATCAATCTTTCGTTCTCTTTCACGTTACTTCAAACTTTGCTGTTTTTTCATACACCCTGACCAGTTCTTATATCTCGCAAAGGGTTCAGAAGTCAATCAGTGTCATTAATCTACTTCTAAACCTGTTTTTGCTGAAATACTTTGACACCAGTTCATTGCATATTCATCTATAATCGGACAGCAATGACTCATTTCGAACATAAGATACATTCTTTGTACAAACATGTTCTTGATTGTCCTCTATATGACTAATCATACAGATAATATTGCTATCACTCGTTATAGTCAGCTAAGAGTTAAAACGTAAGTTGTTTGCACATTGCTTTGATTCATGTACTTGATGGATCATCCCATTATATGATTAGTAATTCATGATCGTGATACTCAGATGGAATATTTGGTTCATATGATGTCCGATTCATCATCGATCTGTATCTCTCATACATATTAGGAATCTTGATCTACTGGAAATGATATCAAATTGTTGATCAGTGAAATAAAGGTGACTTGTGTTAATGAGATCCGTGGTTGAATGATTTAAGATTATTATCTACGGGATTTTACAATTCTTAACTTAAAATGATAAATCCATGAATTTCACAGGATTTTACAAAGTAAGATAGACCGTAGAAAAAAATAAAAATCTTTTTGGATAAAAATGTGATATTCTCAAGAATATGACAATGTAATGTTTTCACTTGGAATATGACATGTATGTTTTAGTTGGAAATGTCAATGTAATGTTTCTCTTGCTAACATATTCTTCTTTGACATGGTTTATCATTGCTAACATAATTTCTCTTGAAATTCAAAATGTCATATTTCTCTTGCATAATATTTTCGCATTGACTACGTATTCGTTTGTCTAATGGTCCGCTTGGATACATATTGCGTTAGGATACTTATTTCGCTTGAATCAACGTGTCATATTTCGCCTTAGAGGCTAAAACTATTTCGCTTGAAACATGATTCCGCGTCATTCATACCTGCATATTTCGCTTCCTTCTAGCAGAAGCGTAACTTCGAGCAAAACAGATTTGTTAGAAAATCACCAAAAACACCACCCTTTTTGAAGTTTTGTACCTTGATTTTTCTTGCACAACTAGTTACCTTATTGCCTTAGGGGGGGGTCTTGCTTAAAAAACTTAAACCATAAACACTCTAAGCACAAAAATCTGGGTTTTGATTTTCGAACCAAGAACACAAAAAAGCAACTAGAAAACACGATCTAATCAAGATCCGAACGCACACAAGCTCACGAAATCACCACAAAGCTCTGATACCAATTGTAGGATATCATATTTCACAGCCCCGGATGACGTTCTTAGTTTGTCTAGTTTCTAGAGAGAGGAAAACATGGATGCGATATTTTCTAAAGTGAGGGAAGCCTCTCTGTGTAAATGGAAATGAATAATGACTAGCTACCTCTTCCAAAGTTGGAAGAGGTATATATAGTTCTTACAAAGAACCGGGTTTTAGTACCTGGTTCAAAACCGAAAATCATACGATTAACTATTAAACTACGAGCTATAATAAACAGTAAAATTACACGCCTCAGGGTGGACCGGTCTTTTTCTAATATCTTACAATAGGTTTTAAGGCGAGAACATCCCATGTAGCAACTTTCGTCTCGGCACATCCAACCTTATGGCTAAGTGATCAGGCTTTTGACTCCCCCGAGAATAGTATAGGGACTCACGGACTTTGGTTTCAAGAAAATCTTAGGTCTCAGTTTACACATAGCTTATTTTAAAAACTTAAAATAGAATAGTCAAAGTTCAAAAACATATTTAAATTTAACAAAAAGAGATTTTCATTTATTAATTCACACTTAATATTTAAACATAACATTGATGCAATTGTAACCCTCGACCTTTTAGAAGGCTGCAACATTATTAAACCTCGGTCCTTTAAACAATTGCCACATCGGTATGCGAGCTGACCATAGGTCGTGAGCCGGCAAGATGCAGCAAACTTTTATCAGTCTCGGATTTTTATTCTTACTATGGGCTTTCTTTAGAAGGCTGTAACATCGGTTGTGAGCCGACCAGATACAACAAACTTTTATCAGCCCACAGTTTATAATTATTATTTATTATATTTTTTCATTTTTCATCATTTATTTATTTTATTTTTTTTCATTTACTTTATATAGAGAAGACTTCTTTTTGAAAAATTCAAGTATAAGTTTGAACTAAGACTAAATTTTTTGCTATATACTACATAAAAATTGTTGATTTAAGTTTAATCTCCAAAAATAGCACGTATTATTAATCCGGTTAGGAGCTTATGGGAGGAAATAAAAAGCCCAAATTATTCATGAGCTCTTAAAGAATTTCCAAATAATCCTTTTGTTTAGCATTCAAATCATATTAACTCTATCATTTTTTGTTCTTCGTGAATTTTTTGCGAAACGCTTAGCCAAAAGGCTAAGGAACGAGTAGAGCTAACCGCTTCGATCGAGTTCAAAAAATTTATTTAATTTACTAGAGGAAAGTCAAAATTGTGATAAAACACTTATTTTTTTTATTGAAAATTTTTTTAAATTTTTAAATTTTTTTCATTTTTTTTGAAATTTTGGTGGTGTAAAAACAGAAAATTACGGTAAAAAAAACAACAACTGTAGGCACAATCAAATTATAGATCCCCCATTAACATAGTTTTAAAACATTGTCCTCAATGTTTAAGAAGGGTTCTACGTAAATCCTAAGCCATTTATTAAGTTATGCTTATAGAAATAAACGTTAATCGATTAGATAGGATATTGGATTTCCCAAAATGAAGCTGGAGGATTTGAAGCTCGAGTGATTCGACGGACAAAAAAAAACCCCGCAAGTACGAGAGGCTTCAAAAATCAGGAAAATCTGGCACAATTCATAAACACAAGGGCAACACGAAAAATGGAAATAGGAACACCTTCTCACCACAAAAAAAAACACTTATTCATACTACAAATATATTACGGATACATTAGGTTGCCTCACCCGAAGAGCTTGTTTAGGGTCACTAGCTTGTAACCTAATCCCCAATTCATTGTCCTTGGGGAAGGTTTGGAGATCCGGGACAACCAATTATGGTACATCCCCTCCAAAGTAGTGCTTAATTCTATGACCGTTCACCTTGAAGTTTGGCCTGGAGTTTTAGGATAACTCGACGGTGCCATATGGAAAGACATGGGCAATGGTGAACGGTCCAGACCAACGGGATTTTAACTTGTATGAGAACATCTTCAATCGAGAGTTAAAGAGGAGGACTTGATCACCGACGTTGAAAACTGGTTTTGATCTTTGAGCGTTTGGATCTCTTTGTTTTCTCTTTATAGATCAAAGAGTTCTCATAGGCTTGATCACGAAGTTCATTTAATTCATTGAGTTGAACTTTTTGGTGATCGCCCACGGTCGAAAGGTCAAAGTTTGCATGCTTCAAGGCCCAATAGGCTTTGTGCTCGAGCTTGATCGGTAGATGACTTGCCTTTCCGTACACGAGCTTTGTCTAGGGTACACCGATGGCTGTTTTGTAAGCGGTACGGAAGGCCCAAAGTGCGTCATCTAATTTATCCGACCAAGAGGCACGGTTCTCGCCCACGGTCCTTTTAAGAATTCGTTTCAAGCCACGATTGGATACCTTAACTTGCCCACTTGTTTGTGAATGATACGTGGTGGAGAGACGGCTGAGTACTCAATATTTAAGCTTGACCTTTGCAAAATGGTCATTGCAAATAATAGGGTTCGGCGATCACATTGATAGCACGAGGGGCACCTGAATTTGGGTGAAGAGAGATTTAAGGAAGTTTGCATACAACTCGGGCGTCGTTAGTGGGGAGCGCTTTCGTTATAAACAATTTTGACAAATAGTCGACCGCAACGAGTATATATTTGTTTCCTGTGAAGACAAGGAACGACCCCATGAAATCGATGCCCCATACGTCAAAGATTTCGCAAACTTGGATGGAATTTTGAGGCATTTCATCACGTTGCGAAATTTTTTCGTTGGACGCTGACAAGTTGTCACATTGGTGACCAATTCAGGGGCATCTCGGTAAATCGTGGGCCAATAAAATCCCGAGTCAAAAACCTTTTTGGCGGTGTAGTTGGCACTGTAATGTCCCAGGTGAGTCCACTATGGCAAGCTTTGAGGATGTCAATAGCTTCTTGGCCTGCAACACACCGCTAGATCACTTGATCCGCACATATTTTTGAACAAAATAGGGGTCGTCCATGTAGGTGTTTAACAACCTTGAAAAACTTGTTATTTGTTAGGACGAATCCCTTTAACAATGAAATTCCCTGCGTGGTAATTTGCAAAATGGGAAAACCTTGATTTACAGGGTACTTGAGTTTACCACGGAAAAGTCACTTACTTAAGTGTCTCGAGGGGAAACTTTTCATTTATCTCCTTTGGGTCGAGCACACTTTCATAAGGATTTTCTAATCGGGAAAGATGATATGCCGCGAGATTCTCGGCTCCTTTTGTGTCAATTACTTTGAATTTGAACTCTTGAAGGAGGAGAACCCACCAGAGCAATCTCGCCTTGGAATTTTTTTAGCAAATAGATATTTTAGGGCCGAATGTGATCGTATACACTATGATTTTGTTCAAGATGAGGTAAGGACTGGAATTTTTGAAGGCATTACACCACGGCTAACATTTCTGTATCCGTCATGAGTGTTAAAGCGAGTTCCGCGGTTCAGTGTTTTTGCTAGCATAGTGTATAGGCCTAAAGTGTTTTTCATGACGTTGCCCCAAGACTGCACCTATGGCAAAGTCGCTTGCATCGCACATAAGCTCAAAGGGTAGTCCGAGTCGGGGGCAATCAAGATTGGAGATTCGATAAGTTTTTTCTTTACATTTCAAAGCTTAAATTCATTCATTGGAGCAAGATAAACAGAGTAATTCTTTCTCAAGAAGATGAGTCTTCGGTCGAGTAATTTTGGAAATCTTAAATGAAACCGTCGGTAGAAAACCGGCATGACCAAGAAAACTTCGAACACCCTTAACCAGGTGGTGGGATGAGGTAACTTAGCAATCACATCGACTTTGGCTTTATCAACCTCAATCCCATTTTTGGAAATCTTATGGCCAAGGACAATGCCTTCTTTAACCATGAAATGACTCTTTTCCCAATTAAGACAAAGATTGGTGTCTTCGCTTTTTTTTTCTCTTTCACACATTTTTAAGCATCTTGTCACACGAGAGAAGGCATTTCCGAATGAATTCCCAAAAGGACCAAAGAAGTTTGTCCATGAAGAATTCCATTGTTTTTTCGATTCATTTCATGAAATGATAGCATCATACCACCTTTGGAAACGTGCCGGTTGCATTGCATAAGCCGAAAGGCATGCGAGACGGTAGGAGATAAGTTCCGGTATAGAACACGTGTTTGTTGTCATTCTCTTGACTCCATGAGGGTCGAGGGAATTTGATAGAAACCCGTGAGAAGGGAAAGAAAGGAGAAAACCATCGAGACAACAATAGTACTTGTTTTCCACTAATTCTTAAGCATTTGATCCATAAACGGTAGTGGAAAGTGGTCTTTATGGGTGGCGTCATTTAACTTTCGGTAGTCAATGCATACACGCCATCCCGTAACCAATCGAGTAGGGATTAACTCGTTTTTATCATTTTCAACACGGTTTAAAGCCACTTTTTTTTTGGGTACGCAATGTACGGGGTTTAAATTAAGGAATAACGAGAATCGGGTAAATTAATCCTGGCGTTTTAAGAAGTTTTTCAACTTATTTTGATGACATCATGGATTTTTGGATTCACCGTCTTTAGTGTTGACCGCCGCTTTGTGAGTCCTCTTTAAAATAATCTTCGTGAGTTCAAATTTCTAGGTTAGTTAATTAACTTATTGTCAGAGAGTTTTCAAAGCGAGGGCCGCTTTGTGTTGACTTCAAAAACTTTATGAGAGCGGCTTTTTCCTGGACACTTAAGTTTTAGAATCTTTGACGGGCAACTTTGTCTTACCTTCCAAAATGGTAATTCGAGATGAGGAGGTAAGTCTTGAGTTCGACCTCAGAGGTAAATCAATGAAGATTTATCATTTTTAGCTTCACCAAACTTTAGTTCTTTTCGAATTTCAGGCAAATAATTTCCTTGAAGTGGGCGGGGGGTAAAGATGGATCATCATTGAAAAAACTGCTACCTCCAAAGAGTGAGAAGAATTTCCCCCTTCCTCTGGGTCATAAATAAGAGTCATCAACTTCGTGTGATGTTGGATCATTTCGCATCTTAGCTGAGGGAAAGCGTTGACTTACCTCGAGAATAAAATCATATCCAAGAAAGGTAGTGAGAGTCGGGGAGAAGAGGTTAGTATATGATCGGGTCATAATAAGGAGTGGGATTGCCACTCTGCAATCACACTCGTGCGAAGAACCGAGAGAGAACTTCTTAACGCTAACTCTCACAAGCATTTTCAATGAAGTACGATTCGGGTTAACCGAATTATCATCATAATTAGAGGAGTATCTCGAAGTTTGATCGAGATTGAATGTTACGGCTTCTTTTCCAACACGAAGAGTTAATTCTCCTTCGTACACATCAATCAAATGCACGTCCAGTTTCTAAAAAGGATCTTCCCGAAAGAACTTGGAGGATTCGGGGATCGGCATCAAAGTCTACGACTACAAAGTCGGCCGGGAATTGGAACTTTCCTACTTTTACGTCGACATCTTCGGCGATACCGATCGGTTGGGTGATCGAACGGTCCGCAAGTTCAAGAGTCATACAAGTAGGAGTGAGTTCCGGAAGAGAAAGCTTTTTCCACATGGATAATGGCATGAGATTTATGCTAGCGCCAAGATTGGCCAAGGCTAAGTCTCATCCTCCATTCCGGGAAAATCACACGGTATGAGAAATTTGTCGGGGTCTCCAAGTTTTTCGGGTAACTTTTTGAGGAGAACCACCGAGCAATGCTCATTTAACGGAAGAGAGAGTTTAGCCATATTTCCCCACTAATTTTTCTTTATTTCCAATCTAAACTCTTAACGTGTTCGAAGCAAATTTAGGCATGAGAATTAAAGCATTCGCGAAGATAATTTCGAAATGCAAATCTTGAAAGATTTGGTAAAATTTCTCAATTTGTTTGTTAGCTTTTTTGCGGATCCTTTTGGTCATTAACTTCTAGATGGTATGGGAATTGATCGGCTTTTGAGGTTAGGCTTCATAAACAACTAACGGGAGCAACAACGGGCTCAGAATATTTGGTACATGAGGTTGAACAACGGAGGTTGGACGTCTTTGGTACTTCCGTTTAATTAGTAGGCGGCAACGTGTCCTTTGTCACCTCGGTTTCACGTTCTCTATTTAGGGGAGAAGAGTGTGTAGGAATCGTGGGGTTCCCTTGATATGCAACACCGCCACTTCGGGGTGGGTAATACCCTTCAAGTCTACCTTCGGGTTTGTAATGGTATTACTAGGGAGTGAACCCAAGCCCGAAGTAGAAGCGGTATTAGAATTCACAAATTTGGAAAGCATGTCCGTTAAATTGGTCATTTGATTTTGCAAGTTTTGATTTTGATTTTGCATATTTCTCATCACTGCATCATTAGTTTGAGTTGTTTTGAAATTCATCTTCGAACACGCCTTGTGTTTGTGGAGCCGGAGCTTGGTTAGGTGGAGCTTAGTGAACACCGGGAGGTTAGTAAATTTGGCCTTGGTTGTAATTATTCCCTCGGTTTTGATTGTAACGGTTTTGGTTATTTCCTTAGTTTTTTTGAACGGGAGGAAAACCAGGAGGTCGAATTTGATTAGCAATCGGGGCTCGGTAAACGGCATTTCCTTGATTGAAATTATGCTGCGGCGGCTTGGGAACTACTCTTGAACTATTGTCAACGATTAAAACGTTGCCATCGATGGCTGAGGACAATTTCGGTTAAGAATTAGCACCACTGTTAAGTAAACCACAACTTTCCTAGACCCGTTTTTCGGGATGGGAGCTAGGATTGGTTTTTTCTTATCGAGAAAGTAAAGGCTTTTCACATATCTTTCAAGTTCAGGCTACAGCGGGAGAAATACGAGGGTGAAAGAGTCGAACTCACTTTGGTAACAACCGTTTGTTTACGTGAATTACGAACATTGTTTGCTTCTCAATGATTTTAGGGCTTTCCAGCATTTTATCCAAAAAAGTTACCCTCCGCGGCGCGAATTCAACGAATCTTGTTATTGTTCAAAGCATTTTAGAAAGTATCGAGTTTGATGTACATTCAAAAATCCATGATGTGGGCATGCCCGAAGAAGATCATTGAATCGGTCCCATGCCTCATAAAAAGTTTCATCAAATCGTTGTTGAAATCTTGTGATTTCATTTCGAAGATTTGTTGTTTTAGAAGGAGGGAAAAATTTGTTGATGAATTTCAAAACAAGATCATCCCATTTAAGAATCGAACGAGGGGGTTCTTTTTCAAGCCAAATCCGGGCGGCAGGCCACCCCCAAGGGGAAAATGGGAAAAGCATAAGCTACGACGTACTCGGGGACGTTCGGGAATTAATCGTAGAAGTGATCTTGTCAAATAACGGATGTTTGTGAGCATCTTGAGGGTCTTCTTTGTCATGTCTGAAAAATTGTTTATTTAAGAGGGTTTAAGAAACCAGTGCTTAAGCTCAAAAGTTGGTCCGCGGTTGATCTCGGAGAACACGATGGCATCCTCGTAACCTCGGTGGGTGCTTTCGAGCAATTGAGCATAGTTCGAGATTATCGGCATCGTTAAACTACGTGAGGAGCTTGATTTTCAATGTGGGTTCCACAAGATTAATATGGTTCAACAAAGTCGGGTTGATTTTGTTGTTGAACGGTTGAATTACGAGATTGTAGAACGAGGGTGCGCATTGCCACTAAAATATAAAAAGGAAAGTTTTCTATACTAATTTTTTTTCTTTTTTTTTGGTTTTTTCAACAATGTATTCACAATATATTTTAAAAACGGACAATGAGATAAGACACTTAAACCTAATAATCAACTCGCTTCTCGGTAACTCTTTAAAGAGAAAAACGCACAAAGGAGCGTTAGAGTAGGATAACGCGAAAGCTATTATAAACTTTCTCTTTAGGGTGTAGGAAGTTCCTAGGAACAACCCGCCTTATACCCCTCTTATGTTTGTTTAACTTTCAAAGGTGAACCGTACCTCGCGAGAGACACAAAAGGTAAGTTTTTTATCTTTGGTTCGGGAACTTATTAATGATAATACTTCAATTGAAAGTATTATATTGATGGTGAATTTTATTTCTTTTTATGGACATTTTTTTTTTTTTGATTTTTTAAAATAATTGTATATATATATATATATTATATACTTGAGAAGGAAAAAAAAAAATCTTTTGGTATTTTTTTTTTTATAAGAAAAATAAGCAAAATAATTTCACAGGAAGGATCTCTCAAAACAAAATCGTCCAAACGGCTCAACAATCGTATACAATCCTCCCCGGCAACGGCGCCAAAAACTGATTGATAATTGATGCTAACCTTTTTAAATGTATATATATAATACTTATAAATATATAAATAAGAGGATAAGAATCAAAAATCTCTTAATGTAGTAAACCGGAAGTATGATTCTCGGGTCGGGGGCGATTATCCCAAAACGAGGAATGCAATTGAAAGTGTGAGTCGTTTTGATATTCGATGCTTGAATGGAACAAGGCTTATGATTAGATTTCTAAAATCTACAGGAAAATTAAGGTAAGGACTATTTTAAATTAAAAAAAAAGCAAAAACGGGGATCATAAAGACTCGACCCCACTTCCTTAAAAAATAGCTAAGGCAAATTATAACCCCAAAAAATGCAATTTTGGTTTCTAAATAAAACCCTCTAAAGTGATCAAAAGAAATTTTCTAAAAACGATTTATATTTTTTTTTTTGATTTTTTTATAATGTTTTATGAATTAAAACCTAATTTAATCTATTTAAATTTCTAGAAAATAACAAATTAACTCCAAAAAATTCAAAAAAATGTTTTTTACTTTAGAAAAGTCTTACAATATCATATAATAGCAAACTCAGAAATATTTTTTCACGAATTTTTTTAATTAAAAACTACTTTTATAAATTAATTTAATAAGCTAAAAAATGAAAATATACAAATCTAATAAATATTGATGAAAAAACGTTTTTTAATCTTTGTAAACATGTTTTTTCGTGAGTTAGTCACTAAATCGTTTTTACTTTTGCTTTGGTGGGGGACGCTAGGTAGTGCGATTGTTAATAAGAATTTTTCTAAAATTTTAAACTTTAAAATATAAAGGAAAAATACATTATAAAAGAGGGGACTAACCTAAAAAATGCAGGAAAGTCTAAAGTTGTATGGGACACCTAGGAAAAATAAGCCGGTTTAAAGCCAGTAACAAATAAGCCATAAAAAAATTCAAAATAAGCTTCAGAAATGCTTATAAGAAAAATGAGTTCGAAGTGTATAAGTATATAGGATAATGCATGTTCTAACGGAAAAGTCCCAAGGGCGCTGTGGTATGTGAGTGTTGTGTTTGCACAAAAACATTTGGTGTATAGGGGTGAGGTCCGCTAGTTCGAGCCTTGATCACCTGGGAATTCCCCCAATTACCAACTGTTTTTTTAAAGCCATTTTTTTTTACCAACTTTTTAGAGGGATTAAAAATAAGCACTGTTTACAAAAAACACTTTTTTTATAAAACAACGAATAAGCACTATTATAAGCTGCATAGGGACAGGATTAAGTTTAATACACTAACCTTAAAATGTTAAGGTTTGGCTAATTTAAGTACTAAAAAAGCAATGAAAATTCAAAATAAGCTATGACAGATAATTAGCTATATATAAAAAGCATTAAAAGAAACAAAAATAAGCAACTACATAAGATAGATTGAAGTATATTATATATGATTAAAATTAGAATTTTAAGTAAAAGGCTATTAAGCTAATTAAGTCTAAACTTGAAGAAATAAGCTAAATTGAACCTAATAAGCTAAACTAAACTTAGGATAAGCAAATGCAATAAGCTATTAAGCCTAAATAAGCAAATAGCTTTTTGGCTAAAACTGATAAGGTAAAAGGCCAAAAGGGACTTTTCTAGCTTATTTTTAAGCTAGAAAACATATCCTTACCGATTAGTGGCTTATACCACTAAAAAGAATGGCCAAAAAGCTACAATAAGCAACAATGAAAAAGCAGTTTGAAATTCAAATAAGCACTTAAAAAGCTTCATGAAAAAGCTATCTCACACTGTTTTGACACTTAGACAAAATTTTGCAAACTTAACAAAACATCAATTTTGAGCTTAAAAATAAGCAATCAAATAGATCCTTATGACTATATAACCTACAAACAGATTAAGCTTTGACCTCAAAGAGCTTATATCAACATTCAAAAGAGAGTTTGAAATTCAGAATAAGCCACAATAGCATTTGAAAAGGCATTTTCTCAAACTTTTCTATACTTAGCAAATTTTTGACAGTTTTGGCAAAATACAAGAATGACAAATGCAGGCAATTAGACTTGATTCCTATCTAACTTTAACACATGCATAAACATAAAAAAACATCACAAAACAACAATAAGCAAGTTCACAATCAAATAAGCAATGAAATCAGTTATAAACCAACAGTTTCAAACCACAAACTCTTAAAACATTAACAATGAGATTTAACACTTCAAAACTCAAACAAACTGAATTTTTGGACTAATTTAAGCTAAACTAAATTGACTTAATTGTCAAAATGCAATTTTGACCCAATTTGACCCATTAAACAGTTAAACCAAACACCCCTTTAAACACTTAAAATGCCTTTTTTACTTGAAAACTTAATTTTTTTATGAACAAACCTTTAAGACTAGATATCTAACAAGCATAAGAAACAACATTAAGCATATTTCAATAACAAATAAGCACTCAAATAAGCTAAAGAAGATTATGCAATTTAATAAGCTATTTAAGACAGTTTATAAGAAAACTTAAACAAAATGATATCTAAACTATAAGCAGGCATAAATAAGCAATCATCAACACAAATAAGCAGCAATAAGCAAATAATAAGCACAATAAGCAGTTGAATAGTAAATAAGTTATAAATGGAAAAAGGAAACTTACAAAGGCCCTTGCTCAAAACAGGGCAAATGAGCTCAAAAAAGCTTATCTACAAGCTCTAGCTTATCAAAGATAAGCTAGTAGTGTCCATAAGCCTATTCAAATCTGGCTTATCATCCAAAAAGCTGTGGTATTTGAGGGTGATATATTTTTTTGTTTTTGTAAAATTTTCTTAAAAACTTTATATACAAATAAAAATAGTTTGCTTATAAGTTTTTATAAGAGCTTAAAACAGTTCATGAAAGACTTTTGAATACTTTAAAACACAAATTTAAGAACCACAAATTTTAAGCTAAAACTGAAAATTCATTAATTAATAAAAAGAAGCATTACAATATTAAAAAGATTACAATAAAGATTAACTAGGTGAAAAACTTGAACTAAAAACTAACTGCCAAAAGGCTTACAAGTGAGCTCTATTTATACTAAACTAATGAAGGTTCTAGGAGGTGTGCTTTCTTTGTGAGAGCTCTTGCAGGTGTGTTTGTTGTGTGAGAGTCTTCAAAGACTCATCTTGGCCATTGAATTTGAGTAGTGTCCATGTCATATAATCATAGCCCTTGATCTTTTGTCTTGTTCTCATGACGAATAGGGATGCAAAGGATTGCCAAGGTGGCAATAAGGGGAGGGATAAGGTTGGTCGACAAGGGGGAGAAGAAAGGGGAACAGTGTTGGTCTGTTATTTGGCGGGTAGTGGAGACAGGGCACATGAAGGAGATGTACAGTTGTTCCCGCTTTATTTGAAGTTTGGAGACATGGCAAGAATGGTCCCTGAAAGTGTTATATGTTATTGCATCCATCGTCCTTAAGTTGTGCAACTTTGGCCCTTTTGGTTATAGATGGTTTGCACCGTTAGTCCTTAAAGGACTAACGGGGTAAGGGTTAAGGGGTAACGGGAGTTAAGAGTTTGTTATAAAAGGGGTGATGTTGGTTTGGGCTTGTTATGGGCCGGGGGTTATAAGAAAGTGGTGTTGGGCTTTTTATTGGTTTTAGGTGTATAAAGTATAAGTGAATTCTAAGTGGTATGACCCGGGCCCACTAAGTGGGTACGGGTGGGCCCACTTTTGGCAATTTAGGTTTTCGGGTTTGGTTTTTGATGCTTTTTCCAATTCCACTTCCCGGGGTTGACTTTGACTTTGACTTCTCACGGTCTTTCCGTTCTCGTGCTCGGTTTGTCATTTTGGCTTCGATTTTTGTCCTTTTCTTGGATATCCATTACTTGCATAATACAAATGCAAAACATAAAAATATAATGTATTTTTGGTACATTTTTAGTCATTTAAGTCTGTTTTTAGTGGTCAAAAGTATGTGTATTTAAACACATACCACTTTTTAAAAAGCTTTTGAACTTCATCAAAGCTTTTATCCTTTAACTGTGCCTGTGAGTAGCCTGCCATGTTCTTCAGATACTGTATCATCTAATTTCTTCGTTACGTTTTAGTGGGAGGTTTATTCCTTATAGCTTCTGCTCTTTGTGCTGCAAAGAACTTCTTTCTTTCTCTAATAAGTTCTGCCAGCCTTCTTGATTTTTCTTCAATGGACATGGCTTCTCTTTCATTTTCTTGTAAATTTGCAGCTAACTTAAAATCTGCCTCCATTATGGCTTGCTCATTGTCCCATTCTTCATAAATAGCTGCTCTGCTAGCTTCTTCTTGTGCAGCTCTCTCTTTTTGAATTCTTTCCAATTCTGCTTGCTCTTCAGCTTCAATCTCTCTTGCAAGCTCGTCATCAAGTTCTATTTGATCTTTCTTCTTTAATGGCTTTTCTGGCTCAATCATTATTGCCTTGCCTTTGTCTTTGGACTTCTGAGAAGGAACTGTTGTTGTTACAGTGGATTCAACAGGTTCTCTGAAATCAATTCCCTAAGCTCTTTGCTGTGGTGGTGTAGTTATTGCAGGAATAGCAACAACTATTGTAGTAGCAGTACTAACATTTTCACTTGATTCTTGAACCACATATTTTTCCTTAGGTTTTGCATTCTTTATTGCAGCAAGTGCTTGAGCTAGTGTAATTTCTTGAGCTAAATCAATTTCATAAGTACTAACAGGCTCTTCAGTCTCTACAACTATCTCATCACCATCAAAAACACCAGTATCAAACATCAGATTATCATCATTCTTATCATTCCTCCTCTGAGTCTCAACTAGAGTAACTTCAGCATCTTTGTTAATAGCTTCAATTTTACTCCTCCCCTGTTTAGATGCATCCTCCTGAGCACCCAAACTTTCATCATCTGAGGATTCTACTCTTCTTGTGACACCAACCTTGTACAATCTCTTGAAGTTATGAGTTCTGAACCCTGCTTTCTTCTCTAACTTTTTAACTCTCAGCTTTAAATTTGTGATCTCCTGAGCTTGAGCAGTCTTAGTATGTTCTAGGTCAAGGACTCTCTTAAACAATTTGGTACATATATAAAAGGAATTTTGCATCAGCAGTACTAACAAAATTTAGTACTGCTGAGTCTTAAGCCCCAAATTAAGCCATCTAAGTTAGGATTTAATAGCTTATCTTTTAGTATCTTATAGTTTAGTTATGGCTTAATACAGATTAGGACTTAAATTACATTTTCTAGCTTATTTTCCTAGCTTATTTAGCTATCAAAAGTAACCAAAAAAACCAAAAACAGTACTTAGAAACTTTAGGATTTAAATTAGTTAATTTAGCTTATAGGTCTAGATTTTATAGCTTAATTAGATAGATTATAAGTAGTTTATTAAGTCCTTAAAGTTTTAGAGTTTAGTTTAGCTTTTTAAAGTTTTTAGCTTAATTAAAGTTTGTGCATCTTGGCTTATTTTCTGAGTTTTGCTTATTTCATGCCAATTTTAGTTTTGTTTAAGAGTACTCCTAGCTTAGATTTCTTTGCATCCATAGATTAAAGCCATTTCTTAAGCTTCCTAGAACTCTTTTCCTTTTTCACATTAAGCTTAATTTGAGCATTTTATAGCTGTTTAAGTGAAAATAAGCCCAAAGCCTTAGTTTCTGTAACAGCTTATTGAGAAGCTCTTTTAGAGCTTATCTTTGAGTTTCAGACCATAGTGCTTTTGTTAAAGTTGTTCTTCCCTAAGCTACCTTTACAAAATATCTCTTTAAGTTTTTTAATGATAATCACATTTAGAATTTGAAGTTTAAAATTGACTTAGATTAAGGTTGTCGCGGTAAGAACCTCAGGGACCTATTCCTGTAAATTATACTGTTTAATTGTTTTCCCATTACCATGCCCGTTAAATATTTTAGCCCGTTAGTCCTCAAGTCTTTTTCACAGTTATTTCCCAAGTTAGTTTTTAATTAGTTTATTAAGATTTAATTAATAGTTAGGGTTTAGTTTTAATTATTTTAATTAGACTTTTATAAAAAGATAAAAATTAGGGCTTTTATTTTTATAAAATTCTGCACTACTTTCTTTAATTAGTGTGATTTTACAAATTTGTATACTCTATTTTAATATTGTTATTATTTTATAGCTTTTAAATAGTTTAAATTTAAAAATTCTAACTTTTAAACTAAAAAGTAAAGAATAGTAATATCTATTTCTAAAATTTTCTTTGTCATATCTTATGTTTATCAATTTAAGTTTACCATTTTAGGGATTAAAATTAGTTTACTTGCTTAATAGTCCCGTTTATTGTTTTCCGTATATTGTATTAATTTCCATTTTTTTAGTATTCCATAGGTTTCCAAATCATATCTTATTCTTCATCAAATCAGGATCACGAACCTAAACGTGATTTTCAATTTCACTAGTCATTGTGAATAACGACCCGGTGAACAAATTTGCCCGTTAATATACGTATTCTATATTATATTATATATATTTTTAAGAGGTGAATTTATCAAGGGTTACTTGTAAGATTTTCTGTAATTCTCTTTTTAAAGTATTTATATTTTTAATAATATCTTTTAATAGTATAATAAACTGCTATCATTTTTTGCGCCGCTAGCCGGGGACCAGTGTTTTTTAAACATACTTTACGTTTTGTGTTTGTTGATTTGGTTTGAAGATCCTTTCACCCTCGAAAGTTTCATTTTTGTATCCAAAAAAAAATAAAAAATTCATAAAATTTAAAAAGTAAAAAAAATATTTTCCTTTTCTTTTTAGTATAAGTAAAAGTTTAAAAAAAATAAAAAAAATCAAAAATATAAAAAAATCTTCATTTTTTAATTAAGAAATAAAAATCACCAATTGGTAAAAATACCAAAATATAACATTCTCAACGGAGGTGTTATAATTTCAATTTCCGGTGAACTTGTTGGTTCCCAAATCGAATCAAAGATTTAACACTTGCCTTTTGTGTCACTACTAAGTACGGCTCACCTTGAAAAGCAATTTTCAAGAGCTACCATGAAGTAGTTGATTATTTGGTTTAAGTCTCTTTCGTGTAACCGTTAAAATCATTCTAAAAAAAATTTAGTGTAAAGATTTTTGCTTTTTTAAATTTTTATTTTTTTCTTTTAATGCCACTCGTATATCGCAACCTAAACGTCAACAACAAACTTCTCGGTTGTTCTGAAAATTAAATTTAGAAGAACCAATGTTGAACAAAACGTGTTTTCAATGGCCGCAATCGAACGATGGCCCAAATGTTACAATCACCTATCGATGGTATGAAGATGCTATAGTTGTTTCCACGATCAATGCTAACAATTTCGAGCTTAAACCAACCGTTAATCCAATCTTGTTGCAAAGTCAATAAAGTTAACGGGTAGACAAGATCCCACAATACACCTTCGAATTTTTAACAAAGGTCACTTCAACGTTTTAGACATCTGAAGTTCCGAACACTTCGGTAAAGCTTTTTGCTTTTTCCTTCTCTCTATACTGAAGCCCTAATTTTTAGACAAAGGAACCTCCAAGATCAAATTCTCACCATAGACTACCTTGTTTCTAAATTCATAAACCAATACTTCCCACCTTCAAAAACCACTTACTATCAAATGAGATCATAACTTTTTACAAAAAACCCAACGAACCTTACAAGCCATGGGACGATTTTAAAAAGGACTCCTCGTCAATGTCCACACCATGGTTTTTCTCGGAACTACACCAAATCGATACTTTTTACAATTCCTTTGAATTACAAATGATCAAATGCTTAGATTCCGCCGCGGGTGCAAATTTTTAGACAAGAATGCTCAAGAAGTTAAGCGATTATTAAAAAAAGCATCAAAAGTTCCTTACCAAGAAGTCTTGCTAATGATGTCAAAGTGAGTACGGATGCACCTCTTTCTAATTCTTTTCACCTTCTAATAATTCTTTCGATAACAACAAATTGCGTCTTCTCTCGAGGATAGATGACTATCAAGATAGAACCAAATAATGAATCAAATGAAAGCTTTAGTGTTACAACTCCAGAACCCGTCAAATCATTGATTGAAGTATGTGGTCCACTAGTGGATCAAATCACAATTTTAACCATTGTCCTTACACGAGTGGAAACGATTTTCCCCCGATTTATCATGGACAACACCAACAATTTCAACAACCGCAGCCGTTGGCAATTTTCTTCAAAGAAACCAACCTTCCAATTTGCAGAGTCAAATGAGACCACGGGTATTCCCAATCAACAACATTTCAAATCCAACCAAGGAAACCAAAACCCAAATACAAAAGAACCAATCGACAGAGCTTCATTAGACTCAAAAGACAAACCAAATTTGCCTTACCCCTCAAACTTAACAAAACAAAGATTCAGTGCAAAGATGATGATTCCAAGTCTATTAAAGTTTTATGGAAATTTTCCGTTAATCTTCAACTGTTGAGCAAAGTTTCGCAGATGCACTCATCCATAGCCAAAGTTTGCTTCGATGGTTCAAAAAGATTGTTAAACAACAAAGACAAGTAATTGAGTTAACCAAAACGTCCGTTTTGAATGAAAATTGTAGTGTGGTTGCCCTTAAAAAGCTTCCAGAAACACTTGGTGACCCCATCGATTTCTCATTCCATTGATTTTTCCGCGTCGATAGTTTACTTAGCCCTTGCCGATTAGGTGCTAGAATCAAACTCAAGCCATTATCCATTTCGAAAAACTTCACTCTCAGGCCTTAACCGAAACAAAAATGGTATTAGAATTAGCCGATCGTACAATTTCCAAACCAACCGGTGTAGCTGAAAATGTTTTTTTCAAAGTAGGGAAATTTTACTTTCCCGCCGATTTCGTTGTTCTTGATTTTATAGTCGATCCTCGAGTACTGTTAATACTCGGGCGACCCTTTCTTAGGACGGCTCATGCATTTAAAATCGATGTTTACGAGGGAGACGATTACTCTAAAAGAATGATGATCAAACGTTAACCCTAAATGGTATGGTGATAGCACCCTTCCATTTCATACACAATCTCGAATCGTTTGAAGAATGTATGATCTCATATGGCACTTTGAAGGTACTTGCACAAGAAGTACTTGGATTTTCCGATTCCGTTGCTTACAACAATCCTTCTCCGTACTTCGATCCGATTGTTTCTACTTCATCTCCAACACTTACTCCTTTTGATGAAAGTGATTTTCTACTCTTTGAAGAAGCCGATGCTTTCTATAGCAAAAATTTGTCTGAAGAAGAACCATTTTCACCATTTATTCAATGCTACATACTATAATCCCTATGTGACATTCACCATTCTCAGGCACTTTCCTCAACAATGATCCATTACCTAACCAAACCAAAGGAGAATTACTTTACCCGAATTCAAAAAGATCTTAAAGTTTGTCGAACCAAGAAGTCTTTAGACGAATATGCAACTTCTTATGGAACCAAAATTTGAAATACCCGAAGTCTAACTTAAAAGAGTTTTACCTCCGCATATTCATTATGTCATGTGTTTAGAGAAAAATAACAGCTTTCTAGTCCATATTCAAAGAGATTTAAGCCAAGAAAAAAGACCTCACTGCATTCACTTTCTCAAAAACCGAAAAAAAGCAATTGCTTGGAAACTTTTCTGATAACCGAGGGCCCATAGATCCAGAATTTTGCTCACACAAAATCCTTTTAGAAGAATGATTACGAACCTTCTGTGCACCATCCAAAGGAGGGTTAACCTAAAATCCCTGACGTCATCAAGAAAGAAAGTATAAAAACTTCTTGACTGCGATGATGATTTTACCGTATTCGGATAGTCCATGGTTAGTCCAGTCCCAGTTTGTTCCTAAAAAGAGGTTGGTAATGACCGTTTGTACACAAACGAAAAAATGAGTTGTGCCTACAAGATTAGTCACGGGATGTAGAGTAATGCATCGACTATTTGAAAGTTAAACGAAGCACTAGTAAAGACCATATTTTCCGTTACCATTCATGTACCAAATTTAGAGCGAATAGCCGCATCGAATTTATTGTTTCTTAGATGGTTTTCCAGTTTATTTCAAAATTCCTTATTTGATCCTAAAGATCAATAGAAAACTACTTTTACGTGCCCATACTGAACTTTCAGCAACCGTCGTATGCCCATTCGGATGTGCAATGCCCCGGAACTTTTCAAACGTTGCATGATGGCCATTTTTCACGATATGATAGAGAAAAACAATGAGGTTATTAATGGACCGATTTTTTCAGTTTTTGAGAATCTTTTTTTCCTCGAGTCTTGCCATTTAATAAAAATGCATAAAAGTGTGAAGATACCAAATTGCACTAAATTGGGAAAAAGAAGCCATTTCATGGTAAAGAAGGCATTGTTTTAGGACATAAGATCTTTATGAAAAGGAATTGAGTCGATAAGGCCAAAGTTTATGTAATTTCTAACTTCCTCATCCGAACGACCGTCAAAAGAATTTCGAAGTTTTCATCGGGCATGCTGGATTCTATCGAAGATTTATCAAAGACCTTTCCAAAATCTCCGACACCATGACCTATCTCTTAGGAAAAAACACACCCTTCATTTTTTTTGGAAGAATGCATTCCCTAGCCTTTCAAACATGTGAAAAGAAGTTGACTTAAGCAACCAATTCTAATAGCCCAAAATGGGACCAACCGTTAAAAAATCATGTGCGATGCAAGTGATTATGCAATAGGTGCGGTCCCTAGGACAAAGGATTGAGAAGCATTTCCGACCAATTCATTACGCCAGCAAGACAATGACTGAAGCAGAAACAAATTACACAACAACAGAGAAAGAGATGCTTGCTGTAGTTTACGCTTTCGAGAAGTTTCGATCATATCTAATCATGAACAAGAGTGTTGTTTACACAGACCACTCCGCTTTAAAATACCTTTTTAACAAGAAAGACGCCAAAGCAAGATTGCTTCGATGGGTTCCCCCCCCCCCCCCCCCCCCCCTTACTTCTTCAAGAATTTGATTTTAAAGTTATCGATACCAAAGGAGCTGAAAACTATGCAGTAGATCACCTCTCTCGTCTTGAAAACCCTTATGAGAATGTTTTTGATCCAAAAGAGATTACCAAGACTTTTCCTTTAGAGTCTTTAAGTGGGTTAACTTCCAAAGACCAAAATACCCCGTGGTTCGCCGACTTTGCTAACTACCACGCGGGGAAATTCATAAAAAAAGGAATGTCGACTCAAGAGAAAAACAAGTTCTTTAAAGATGTAAAACATTATTTTTGGGATGACCCTTTTCTTTTCAAGACTTGTGCGGATTAAATAATCGAAGGTTGTGGTATATGGCAAAGAAGCACTCGAAATTCCCGAAATTTGTCACAGTGGACCCACCGGGGTAAACTACGGTTTGCCAAACTTTACCGCCATAATTGTTTTTGATGCCGGTTTCTTTTGGCCCTACCATTTATAAAGGATCTACGAATTTGTCAAATCTGTTTTACTTGTCCAAAGACAAGGCAAATCTCTCAACGAATGAGATGCCTCAAATGCAATCCAATATTGTGAGATTTTTCAATTTAAGGGGGAAATTGAATTTATGGACCATTTCCTTCGTCTAGGGGTAACAAATATATTCTAGTAGCCGTCGACTATCTTTCCAAGTGGGTTAAAGCGAAAGCGCTCCCCACCAACGATGCTAGGGTAGTTGATAAGTTCTTAAAATCCCTTTTCTCCCGATTCGGTGCTCCGAGAGCAATCATAACGATCGTGGACCCATTTTTGTAACGTCAAATTTGATAAAGTTATGTCTACATATGGTGTCACCTATCATCCTTTACAGACTCCTTACCATCCTCAAACGATGGTCAAGTTGAAGTCACAAATCGAGGTCTCAAAAGAATTTTTTTGGAGAGGACGGAGAGAAAACCTGCCTCATGGCCGACAAACAGATGATGCCTTATGGGCTTTAGAACCGCTTACAAGACACCTATTGGATTACTCCGTTACAAGTTAGTCTATGGAAAAGCATGTCATTTACCAGTTGAGCTAGAACACAAAGCGTATTGGGCTCTTAAGCATGCCAACTTTGATTTAAAGACCGCGGGCGATCATCGAAAGCTTCAACTTAATGAACTTAGCGAGCTTCGTGATCAAGCTTACGAGAATTCGCTAATCTACAAGGAGAAGACAAAGAAACTACACGATTCCAAGATAAAGAACCGAATCTTCAATGTTGGTGATCATTCTTGCAGTTTTTCACTCCCGATTAAAGAATTTTTCTCCACGAAAGCTCAAGTCCCATGGTCCGAACCTTTCACAATCATCAAAGTTTATCCTTAGGCACTGCCAAGTTTGTCTCATCGATGGTTCTAATATCAAATGTCAACTGCCACCAGGTTTGAAGCACTACTATGGAGGGGATAAACCACATTGTTTATTCCGACTCCAGACTTCCCTAAGGACAACTAATTCAGGATCGATCGAGCTTGCGACTCGTAACCAACAACAAGCCGCTTCGTGAAGTTTCACCCCATGCTTACCTTTCTATTTTCTAATCTATTTTCAATTATCAAATGTGTATTTATAGTTGAGAGATGCAAGTACTCTTTCGATTCTCGATGTTGTTACTTGTTATGTTGTGATTTTTACAGGATTCTCCCAATTATTTCTTTGAAGCTTCTCTATCCGGTGATTTCAAACCCGTTCAACATCGAGCTTCTCATCCTAGTAGTACATTAGTTTGGTGGATCCTATCTTTCATCATTATCGATTAACGTTTATCTTTGCATACCTCATAAACGGCTTAATTTTTCGTAGAAAACCTCGACATTTAAAAACATTGGAGGACAATGATTCAAATAGTTTGGGGAAGAAATCTATCGATTTGATGTTGCTTGCTTATTGTTTTGTTCCAGGTACCCATTTTCCCACAAAAATAGCAAAAATTTTAAATTTTTTAAGTTCTTAGTTGTCCATAATAATATCTAAAAAAAAGAGCTCTAAATAATAATCATAATGTGTTAATAACACTAATGAAGGTTCCGTAGGTAAGAAAATACAGAAGAAATTTTTAACCCGATCAGTACGTGTAGAGGTTTCTAGCTTTCTCCCTTAACAATTAAGATGATAAGTTTTGAGCTAGTCCTCATGAAACTTTAAATCATGCTAGACTGAATCATTAGTAAAAGAAACTTTAGCTAATCTCGAGTAAGATCTTAAATAGCCGAGTTGGATTTTATATAGGCTAAGTATTTGCAAATTTATTTTGTGAAGAATAAGAGATGATAGTGTTGTTTACGAATTAGGATGCTAAACAAAGTTTATTTGGAAAGCTTAAAGGCTTATAAGAATAACTTGTGATTTTTCTTCCCATGAGCTCTTAAAATGATTAATTATACGTGTTCTCTTTAATTTTTGCAAAATAGAGTTTTACTCTTAAAAGTCTAATCAACATATTTAGAGAAAAAGCTTTATCGATGATGAATTAAACATCATTTGTAAATAAGAATTTTAGTTCAAGTTTATACTTTGGTTTTCTAAATCGAAATTTTTACTATTTGCAAAAATAATGTGTTAAATCAATTAATTAGTGTTAAAAAAAAATTCTATAAAAATATAATGAAGGATGCAAGTTATAAATCCTTAAGTGATAATAATTAATATACAAACTCCATCGTAATAAAGTACATGGGCATTTGTCGGTTCGCTCCCGATGTGACATCGAAAGAAAAGGTGGAGGATGTATATTTAGGGTTGGTATCATAATAAGTACGCGAGCTCTTGTCGGAGGCGAGGCCGATGTGTCGTCGAAAGAAAAGTGATACCAATTCCTAGCCTAATAATGTAAATAGAAATAATAATGTTGCAAGTTAGAAAATAAATAGTAAAAGTATTCCATTTTCTAAAACCAATGTATCTTTTGAAAACTGAGGTATGCAAAAGTCCTATAAGCTTTTCATCGAATTCATGCGTTTCGGTTAGTATTCTCCGGATGGGGTGTCAAAAGCCTTAGCACTTACCCGATGACGGTGGGATCGCTAGAGAAGAAAGTCATTCATGGGACAAGTGAACCAACGATGTCTTGGCTGAGGAGGTTTTTGTTTGCTTTGAGATGTGATCTTGCTAAGTGGCCCATGTGTAAAGCTTGGTCGGATTTCATCTATCTAATATGTGGATTTAATGGTTTAAATTAATTTAACACTACAACACACCTATATTTATTATTTATGTCGTTAAGAGGAAATTCCACAAGTTGTAATTAAAAAGTAGTCCTTAGCATCATAGTTAGTAATTAGCATACTCTATTTTTGAGTCATAGGCATGGGAAAAGTGAAAAATCGGGGATGATGAAGTTATCTTTTAGACACTTAATTGTGCTTTTTATTCTATGATCCTAAAAGTTACCAATGAGGTAATGAAAACAATACAAAATGTCAACACAAATAAGTTGTAGTTAGGTAATTATTTATCAAGAAAAATCATAAAAAGAGAAAAAATCTTTGAAAATGGGAAATCGGGTGTTTTATAACTTGTGATCTCTTAATTCTATCAAACAAAAATCTTTGCTACCTTAGGTCTAGTTTGAAGAATTTCGAGGTATTTGGTTATAAGGCATGTGATATTGCGTGAGGACACACAATCGTTTAGTTTGGGGAATTTTGATAAGTGTAAAATACACATATCCATTTATACTTAAAATAACCCAATTAAACCCAAAACAGACTAAAAATGGCAGAAATATGCTTGTATTTATGTTTTGTGTATGCAGGTATGGATAAATCACAAATCACAAGAAAACAGTCAAAAGCAAGCAAGCACGGACACGAGAATCAGAAGAGTACAAAGCCGAAGCCAAAAAAGCCAAAACCCTAGCCCATGTCCTTTTATAACAACCACAAGGGCTAAACTTGCTATTTTCGAAAGTCATTTATAACTCAAAAAAGGGAGAAAGATCACAAGGGCCATTTGTGCAATTATTCCAAAGTCCAACGATTTTAACTGTCTAAAAATGGGCGCGAGACCCATTTACTGTTCACCCATCTTCCCCGTGTTTACCCAAGGTCAAAATCAAAGGGGTTTTTCAAATTAATGGGCAAGGAAGTCAATTCAAGAGCTTTCAAGCACAATGGCGAGGTCATATCAGTCAAAATCAATGATATCACTTAACCTCTACCATAATCAAGGCCACGTCAACAAGTTGTAAAGCACAAATTTAAGTGGGTTTTTGTGCTAAAACACTCACAAAAGAAGCACAAATGTCACATCAATGGAATGACACGCTAGTAATCTTCAGGTGTCCACAGATTGATCAAACGGCCATAACTGATGCTTGGATGATTAAAGAAATGATTGGTTGAGATTGAAAGATTGGAGAGCAGGGCAAGAGATCCTAGAAGCTTCTTTCAGGTCCTATAAATAGGCCTCACTTCTCACACACACGATATCTAGGTTTTTAGTAATTTTTAGTTTAGCTTAATTTCGTATTTTTCTTAAATGTAATTTTTCCTTTTTAAGTAATGTAATCAGTTTCTTTAATTTAAGTTGCATTTCCTTTTATTATTTTAAATCTCATTGTTAAGCTCTCATTTAAAGTCCATAAATCTCTAAAAAGCTAATTTGTCTCAAAAAGCTAATAAGCCACATTTAAAGCTCTTTCGTCTAGAAGCTTTAAAATAAGCAATTTTGAATACAATATTAATCTTACATAAACCATTAAATCATTTTAGTCATCATGGAACTTATAGATAAGAGCTTTTGGATAGGGTATCTAACTTGGAAGAGATCCCCAAAGACGTTAAAACCCTAGCTTACTAATAAGCTAGGAGCTTGTAGCTTGACTTAATTGTACCTCTTGTTTAGCTAGAGGTGAATTGTAATTTTTCTCTAATGTCTTGCTTTAAAAGATTAGTTTTATAGCTTTCCATAGTTAGATCTTCTTAATTTGCTTATTCCTCTTGCTTATTATTGCTTATTTGAGTTTTACTAGCTAAATCATCTTTAGTTTTGTTTATCTGTTTTTAATTCTCTTAGTTTAAATCATAAATTTTCATATAATTGTCTTAAAAACCTCTAAAAACCAAAAACATAGTAAAATAGCTTAAGTCTTAGATTATAGCTTATTTAGTTGTTAAGTCATGCTTATTAAAGTAATTTTAATCTGATAATTGACCCCTGGTAATAAGCAACTTGGTTTACTAGATTTCAAAGTATAGCTAATCATAAATGTCCTTAGTTGTAAGTAATGTTGGTTTAAGCTAGTTTGGACCATCTAAAAGTCAAATGCCGTTTGTGATTTCTTTTATGGATAGTTTATTGGTCTTAATTGATAAGGGTTTGAGTAGTATTTGAGGTTTTAGATTAATCTATTAATAATTTTATGGTCTTAATAAGCTTGCCTGTGCACCAGGGATTTTTCCCTTATGAATTTACTTGTGAAATGCCTGATCTAAGCCTCTAGGCTTTAGATCTTGCTTGAACTTTTTTTAAAACACATCTATTTGAGTGTGTATTAGTGCAGTTGTATCCCATAGGAAACCTGCATATTCCGTTTTGCAACGAAGCAAAGTGCACCAGTACTAACAATATGTTAGTACTGCCACCAGTACTAACAAAATTGTAGTACTCTGCTACCTGTTTAGCTTAATTTTTCGGTTGTAATAAAGTAGATTTTATGTTTTTAAATTCAAGATTAAAGTAATCTAGATATAGCTTAATATAAGTGTTATATTTATTTTTCATTTTACTGCTTATTTTCTTAGTCATTTCTGCTGTTTAAAAAAGGAATTTTGCATCAGCAGTACTAACAAAAGTTAGTACTGCTGAGTCTTAAGCCCCAAATTAAGCCATCTAAGTTAGGATTTAATAGCTTATCTTTTAGTATCTTATAGTTTAGTTATTGCTTAAATACAGATTAGGAACTTAAATTTACAATGTACCTGTACCTTTAGATCATTTTCCTGTAAATGCTTTGACAAGTAAAGTTTTCTCCTTTATGGTTAAAAAGGGTAAAAAAAATTCAAGGAAACTCATACCTTTATTTGCTTCTATGTTGGTACAATCAACTGAGGATGAGGGTGCTACTTCAGAAAGACCATCTGATCCACAACCTACACCCTCTCCTTCTCACCCAAGTGAAGCCACTATTGAGCCTCAGTGTCCCCCCCCCACCGAACATTAAAACTTCTGTAATCCTAACACGCTCCTTCACTTATATTCCTGATTTCATTCCCAAAGGTTTCTTGGTGGGGAAGCAAGAGGTCAAGTCATACCGTGATAAGGAAAAACCCCCTTTTTTTTTTTTTTTTTTCAGGGAATGAGGGTGGCATGACACTCCAAAGTGTCTATGATCTTTGTATCTCTTTGTGTACACAGGTTACAGATCAAGCCAAGGAAATTAAACACTTGAAGGTACAGATCAAGAAGCTCAAGAAGAAAGCCAAACCTGTTATTACACACCACAGAGCTTGGATGAAGAGTGTATCCTTGAAGCAAAGATTGGCAGGAAAGAAATCCTTGAAGTCAAACTGGATGCAAAAGGAGTCTGTATCCAAACAGGGGAGGAAATCTGCCAAAGCTGAACCTTCAGTCCATAAAGATCCATTATTTGATGAGCTTCCTAAAGATACATTGGATTATATGGAGACTGAAGATGCTCAAGATGTGGGGAGGACAAGAGAGGTAGTGAATGAAGAGAAGGAGACTGTTGATGATGAAGTTAGTACTGAAGATGTACTTAGTACTGCTCAACAAAAGGTTAGTACTGACAAGGAAAAAGTTAGTACTGACAGACCAAATGTTAGTACTGACAGACCCAAAGTTAGTACCGACAAGGAAAAAGATAGTACCGTTAGTACAGATGAAGGTACTGTTGATCAAACTGAAGGAAGAAGGGCTACTCCAACCACTCCAACAACTACTCCTACAATGTTTGGAGATGATGAAACCATTGCTCAAGTTCTTCTCAACATGAGCCAAGCCAAAGCAGTTTCAAGAGAAAAGGAGAAAGGAGTAGAGCTTAAGGATGTTGAAGAGACTGAGAGACCTAGGCCTACTTCAACTAGATCATTATTGACATTAAAGCCTCTTCCAAAGATTGATCCAAAAGATAAAGGGAAAAAGAAAATTGAAGAGGAAGATGAGTCTGAAACTGAATCTGAAGGTATTCCTGAAGCTGAAAAGAAGTTTAAGCAACTTGCTAGGGATGAAGAGATGGCTAGAAAGTTGCAAGAGGATTGGGAAACAGAAGAAGAAAGGAAAAGATTAGCTGAGGAAGAAGCTACAAAGACTGCCCTTTCAGATGAATATGACTTCATTCAAGCAAGAATTGAAGCTGATAGACTTCTAGCTCTAAGACTTCAAGATGAAGAGAGAGAGCAGTTCACTGTGGAAGAAAGAGCAAAGTTCCTTCATGATACAATTGCAGCTCAAAGAAGGTTTCTTGCAGAACAAAGAGCTATTGCAATCAGAAACAAACCTCCTACAAGAACTCAGCTTAGGAATCAAATGATGACTTATCTGAAGCATGTTGGAAACAAGAAACACTCAGACTTGAAGAGCAAAACTTTTGAAGAAATACAAGCTTTGTATGAGAAAGTGAAGAGGTTTGATGAAAGTTTCACTGCTGTTGGTTCCACTGAGGATGAAAGAAGGATTAAGGAGATGAATGAAGGAGTAAAAGACACTGATCAGAAGAGATTAAAGGAAGAAGACACAGCAAAGGTACCTGCTAAGGTAGAAGTGACAGAGCAGGGTACAAAGAAGAGAAAAGGGGGTCATATCAAAATGATTGCAAGGAAAAAGCCAAGAAAACAATCAGATGTTGACAGTGATGATGAACATAGAAAATGCCTAAAGATTGTTACATTTAAAGGTATCATAGATAGTGATATAATGGAAAAGAAATCATTTATTGCTAGGTTGAACAAGGTATCATCACCAGAAGGGGACCATCTTGTTATATACAGAGCCAATGGGAACTTCAGAGCATTCAACTATCTCATGGAGGTACTTCATATATTTGATAGGCAGGATTTGTATCACTTATATAACTTGATGATGGAGCAGTACTCATAAATTACACTAGAAGGGATTGAGTTGATTCTTTGGGGAGATTGGAAGATAATGATGGAATCCTCAACTGAAGAAAATGATCAAAGTGATTTCTGGAGTAATCATTAGGATTGGAAGATTGTCACTTGGAGATTGTATGAAGCTTGTGGAGTTTGCATACTAGAATTTGAAGATGGGACAGTCATCCATATGTTAGTTGAAAGAAGATATCCTCTTTCCAAGGAGTTATTGCAAAGAATGCTTGATCTGGGATTAGAAGTTGAAGAGAAAGTATTGTTGCCTTTGATTTGATAAGGTTTATTAAGCAACAGATTGTTGAAGAGTGATGTTGTGAATGGAGTTGAGAAGGGTTTGAGTGTTGGCTAACCACCACACAACAAATGGTCATCAGTTCACCATGCTTAACAGGCATAAGAACTGGCTAGTCCATAAGCAAACGGCTTATGGTAAAGACTTCTCAAATCCGTTTATGGTTGACAATTTACCAAAAAATTGCTAGGGTTTCAACTCACGTGCCTTCAATGGTGAAGAGTTTGGCTAGTCCTCAGAATCATAAATTCTTGGTAAAGACTACTCAAATCTGTTGATAGCTGATAGTTTGCTAAAAACTATATGGTTTATCAATGCACCATGTTATGGAAATAAAGCATTGGCTAGTCCAAAAGCAAATGGTATTTGGTAAAGACAAATCAATTCCGTTGATAGTTGACAGTTTACCAAAAACTGTATGGTAATTAACTCATCATATTTTTGAAATAAAGGGTTAACTATCCCAGAGCAAACGGCTACTGGTAAAGGAACATCGAATCCATTTATGGCTGGTAGTTTACCAAAAACTACAAAGCCAACTTAGTTGGATTGTTGCTGAAAAGATGTTGCAGTGTTGTTGAAAAGACAAAGTTGCTGATAAAGATGAAAAGTGTTTAAAGATCAAGATCAAGATGTGTTAAAGTGTTTGGATACATCCTCCAAGAACTTAAGAAGATTAACCTGAAGAAACATGAAGTTAAAAGAGTTCAAAATCATGTTTAGGGGAGGATTGTTGGGAATTATTCATTCCTAACTTAGTACCGTTGGTGATAATACTTAGTACAGATAGTTATAGTTAGTACTGACAGTACAAAATGTTAAGTACTGATCAGATAGTTAGTACCGTTAGTATAAAATAGTTAGTACCGTTTAAGAGATATGTATGAGATATTATAGGAAAAGATATGTATTATCATTTAATGCGTTTTGTAAGTCTGTATGGTTTATCCTTGGTCTATAAAAGGAATCCTCACGGCATAGTTAGAGATATCAGTTCAATATACATCTCATACAATCATATCTCATAGTTAGTAATCTGTAATCACTTTAACAAATATGATAAATCAAAGTTTATTTATTCAGTTCTTTCTAATACTATGTTGTAATTCCCATATACAATAAGATTCATAGTCTGTGATTCTCTATTAGTCAATATTTAGTTTTTTTGGATGTAATTATAACAAGTTGGCTATCCACCCTTAGCTAGTTGTAAAGATCTATTCAGTTTGGGACCACACACACTTCAATATCCGCATCACAAAATTGGCCCAACAGAAACAAGTTTATGTCCAGTCCCGTCAACGTAGAATACCCTTGGGAGATAACAACTTCCCATCTGATATCGACCATACCCCATAATCATTGCAATCAGTCGTTCCGGAATCTAACCAGTAACCTAGAAATTTACGACAAAGTTCAGAGATGAGATCGATTTCCCTGTCATGTGTTTCGAACATCCGGAGTCAGATACCAGAGTACAAACCTGGACAACCTGTCATAAAGAAGAAGAAGACATGGAATATCTGTTGCAGTGGATTCCCCAATATTTGATTGGGTTTCCGATTGTTAGCATTCTTATATTTCACAATCTTAGCTATTTTACTCGAACCATGTTTTTAACATTTTTAGGTTTCCGTCTATAGACTTTTAACTCTGGTTTTTGTATTTCATCTGAGTGGGAAGTGGTTTGCTAGAGAGGTACTACGTTAGCTTGAGGTGATCCTAGGTTTAAGGCACGAGTTTACCAACTATAGTGAAGAATTTCCTGTTGGTTTCCACTTAAATCCTACTTCAGTGAATACATGACCCGTAGGTTTCTAAATATTTTGTTTTTTATGTTTCTTAGCAGATTTAGTACGTTTATTTCCATTTTGCACAAGATCAAGAAGACAATTATCATGAACACCATCAAACATAGATTTATTACAAGTAGCACAGAGAATTTCAGAATTCGCATTTGACAGTGAATGCTTAACATCAACATCACAAACAGGTTTAACAACACGATTCACTTTCTTAGGTTGGGCTTCTACTTTATTCTTCTTGTTCCTACTTGGTGTTTGCGAGATCCTATCATTCCTTTTATTGCCTGAAGGCTTTGATCCGCAATTACTAGTAGAACACTTCACTCATGTAGAAGACAACACAGGTGTGTTAGAATCTGATGTATTATAAGACTCTACTTGTTGAATCTTGCTCGAGGATGTGAGAGGTTCAACAAACCTAACTTTCTTAACATTGTTCATGGGTTTGACAGTAACCTTCTTAGCACTAGGTGTTATCGCATTAAGGCACGTATCTTGACATATACAAGCAACTCCTGAATTCTTGCGGCATACTTACAGGCAAGGTCTAACTCGCTATCTAAAGGTTTTTTTGCCTTAGCTTGTTCGACTATTTCCCGAAGAATATTAGCTTGTTCTTGAGTGTTCCTAAGATAATCTATGTGAACTTCCCTATTTTGCAATAACCTAGGAGGCAACAGTTCTAAATCAAGCTTGAACATGCTTGGAGCAATAGTGGTGGCAGAAGGTATGTGAACAACATTTTCAACAATTTATTTCCCTTTTGATTTTCGTAAATTATTTTTTAATGATGTTATCACAAAAACCTTATCTTGAATTTGAGCTTTTAAATCCTCATTTTCCACATATTTTAAGTTCAGTTTGTTAATTAAAGAGTCACTTTGTTCTTTATGACGAACACGTGTTTGTTTGATTGAGTCAAACTGATCTTTAAAAACCTGTTTCACATGATTAATTTCATTACAAAGACGTTCATTCTCAGAAAGCAATTTTGCCACACTATTTTCCAGTTCCTTATTTATGGGCTCAATTTCCCATTTTTCATGATCAATGTTCTCTTCCTTGGTATTCTCTCTTAAAGATTTAATAGTATCCTTCAACTTACAAATGGTCGTATCTTTATCTTGTAGCCGAGCTTTCAAATCATTGATTTCAAAATATTCTGGAATTTCAACAACATTTTGACTAACATAAGAATCATCGTTTTGAAAAACTTCTTGTTTTAATTGCATTGAGACTTCGAGAGAAATACAATGTTTTTCAAGTTGTGAGTAATTTTTCAAAAGATCATTATATGCTTGTTTTGATTTGGAAAGCTCAGCATCAAGATTCAAACACTTTTCACACAATTCACACTTTTGCATTTTCATATTCACAGAACCATTATTCAAAGACATAGAATTCATCACAATTAACAGAACATCTTGAGACATGACTTTTTGTAAGAGTCGATCATTTTCCAAAAGAATTTCTTTCTTAGCAATTTCTAAACATTTTTTATCAACTGAAAACTGTTGAACAGACGCTTCCATTTGATCAAAAACTGTTTGTACTTCCGTTATTTCATTTAGAAGATCTTTATCAAACACATTGAAGATGTCTTTTAAAGATTTTAGAAATGGAATAATTTCATTGTTAAAAATAGTTTTTGTATGTTCAAACCCCCATTCACCTTCTTCAAGAGCACTAGGTGTTGTCCTCTTCTTTACCACTGAGTCAAACTGGGTGAGGTGGAATTTAAGCTTTTTAAGGCTTGCATTCACCAAACTCACCTTAGGTAGTTCACTTGGAACGTCCACTATGACAGGTGGTGTGTAAGAAGGTTCAATGGTAGGATTGAGCGTATGAAACCAAAACGCTTGTTCAGCCGATAATTCTTGTTGTGGAGAAAAACGTTTTCCAAAATCATCAGTTAGGCTATTTAATTTTTCATAATCGATAGGTTTATGAGAAATTTTCTTTGCAATAACTTCAGGATCCTTTGCCTTTTCAAACATTTTTGATCGACTCTCTTCTTCCAAAATCAATGTTTCTTCATCATCAATCACAGGCATAGCAACATGTGTTTTAGACATAACAGCACCATCATACAAGGTTGGTTTTATCCGCTGAGCTTTCTTAAGATAAAACGGATTTTGATAACCTAGAGCTTGTTTGTGTGTATTATCATAAAACGCTTGTGGCTTAGTTAACATGTGCACTGTTTGAGCAGATTGACCCACTTTATAAACAATATTATCAAGTTCCTTAATCTTCTTTTCCAAATCAATTTCATTTTCCAAATATTTATTTTCTTTTTCTTTGGATTCATTTTTGAAAACTGTAAAAGTTTTGAATAAAGATTCCTTTTCTTTGATTTGTTTAGAAAGATTTTGCTCAAGTGAGTCAATTTGTTCTTTGAGTGCAAGTTTCTCTCTAATCATATCATCCATTTGAGAATCAATCATTTTTTCACGACTACTTAAATCAATATTAAGACGTTGTTCAAAAGTTTTGACCCTTTCCTTATATCTCTCTAACTCAGCGGTTATTGATTCATTATTATGTTCCTTATTAGCCTTTTCCTAATTATTTACATGATTAATCATTTGTTCGGACATTTGTTCAATCACAGATAAAATCATTGAATCTTGTTGTGCCTGCAAATTAGTATCTTGAATAGTTGCCTGTTGTGTTTCTTGCAAATATTGAGAATATGGAATGATATTGCTATCACTAGATATCTCATTATCTGTAAAATCCATAACTGGTGATTGTTCAAAATCCTACAATGCATGCATTTTGAATATCCCATATCATTCAAATAGGTTTCTGATTTTGGGTACCTCTGAGATTACATGTCAGAACATAGTTGGAAATGTTGGGCCATCAGAACAGCTTATGCAGTCGTGAGAATCATCCAGTATGAATCATACGATATCGAGATCCTCAGTCTGGAAGCAACTTGTGAGGGGATGGGAGTGTCTGAAATTGATCTGCTGGAATTCTGGATCTGCAAGAAATGCGAGTTGCTCTCATCATCCATGTATTTTGTCCAGCTTCCTAAGCTTCTGTTAACATTGCTTTCTCCTTATACCATGTTGCATTCCTTGGTTACTTTGTCTGAGTGCATTGCCTAGCCATATGTCCTTCACCTTGGCAGTTGTAGCATTTAACAACTCTAGCTTATCTACTTGTTGTATTTCCCCTTGAACTAGTAGCATTCGGCCCTAATATGTTTGTACCTCAGAATAATTTTGCCTTGTCTCCCCGAACCTTGTTGCATGGTAACCAGACCATCTGGAATAGTGGCTTGGTTTCTTGGTTTAGAGGAAGTTCTGGTGATTATTGGTAGAAGGAATTTTGAGATAGCTACAGCGTTAGATAATCCATTGCTTATTGAGACAAGCAATAGATTCTTCTCTCAGGGAGAAAAATACAGGACAGCAAAACCTGTGTCTCCAATTGGTGATTCAGTCATAAAAGTATGTAGGGTTGAGGTGATTGATAAGCCTTACTGTGGATTACTTGTGTAATAGTTGGAGGTTTGATGATTTATTTGAGACTGAAATTGGGTTAATTTTTTTTGTGGTGGGGGATTTTAGTGGAATGGTGAATGATGAATTGAGTTTGTGATGGATAATGAGATGAGTATTGTTGATTAGGTTGAAATTGATCCATATTGTGTGAGGAAAATGTTGTTGAGTTGCAGGATTGTTGTAAGATGATTGATAAGGGTTGAAGTGAGGTGGTGTCATCTGCTGATTTGCAACAAATGCAAGTGGATCTTGATTGCGTTCACGCATAATACGGACTTCATTTGCATGGAGTTCGTGTTGTTCAAGATATGCATGAAGTTGATCAAAGTTGGAGGTATGCAAATCTTTAACTAGTTTGACATCCGTCACAAACTTACTCCATTCAGGTGGAAGACTGTTTAAGAACTTGGTATTAACTTGAAATTGCTCCATTTTCATCTTGTAGATATTCATATCATTGATCAGCTGAGTAAATCTCAAGTAATACGTATGAAGTGATTCCCCCTTGATGTGAGTAAACTTATCGAAAGCATCATACAGCTTACACTCTCTTTCCTGCTTTGTCAAAGAAGCACCTTGCATCAGTAATTGAACTCTCTTCCATAAATCTTTAGCAACTCTGTGATGATTCACAAGTGAATAGATATCAGCAAGAAGACCTTGAAGAATGATATTGGTAGCTTTCATATCCCAATCAGCTTGAATTTTCTCAGCAGCAGATAATTCAACATATTTCTTTGTTCTGATCACACCGTTCTCTTCAATCGTAGGCCAAATGAGAGGACCATTTTCAACTGATTCAAGTATCATTCTTCCGTGCTCTCTATTTTGTATGTATAATTCCATTCTACTTTTCCAAGAATCATACAGGTCTTTGTCCAACATAGGTGGACGGTTGTCAGCACCGGAGAGTATCATGTACTCAGCAAGAGTATTCTTTTGTCCAAGTGAAATAATTGAATCCATTTCAATGTGATAAGATTAAAATGATCGGACAATGATTGGAGGTTGTTGTGTTAAAGTGAGTTTTGATTAATGAAGTTGAGTCTTTCGGAATACACGAGATTTTACAATTCTTGATAAAACCAGGAAATCAAGCTTTCACGGGATTTTACAAATCAAAGAATAACCGTATGATTCACTTAACAAATGTGTATAGTTCTCCTTAGTCAAGCATATAAATCTCCCAAACAAAACGTATAAATCACCAAAAGTTAAACGAATGTATAAATCGCCTGAATTAAACGAACGTATAAATCGCCTGAGTTAAACGAACGTATAAATCGCCTGAGTTAAACGAACGTATAAATCGCCTGAGTTAAACGAACGTATAAATCGCCTGAGTTAAACGAACGTATAAATCGCCTGAGTTAACGAACGTATAAATCGCCTATAGGAACGTATAATTCGCCCAAAACACTACGAAACTCAAAAATCAAAAATCTTAAAAAGACTCACTTTTTGACGTTTTTACCCGATTTTTCTTGTACTTCTTAACTATCTAAGACTATTAGAACCTTAAAAACACAAACTTTAACGTTTTTGACACGAAAAATTTGAAATCAAGATTCTTGGTACAAAACCCTCTTTTTAACCAAAAAGACTAAAAAGATGATGTTTTTGATGGTTTTTCTTGTACTTCTAGTGTATATTAAGATAACTAAGAAAGAAAGTTAAGATCTTTATGGGTTTTAAACCCTCAAAAAGTGAAAACTTTTTGAATGGATTCGAACCAAAAATACTAGTAAAATAAGTAGATAAAACGCACACAAAACCTACACAAACACCCCATGGTTCTTGATACTAATTGTAGAATATCTTAACACAAGTATGGATTGATTCACTTAGAGTTTTAGAGAAAGAAATATGTGGTTGGATGAACACTTAGAGAGAGAAAGAAAAATGATAATATTAGCTTAGTGAAAATGTGACAAATGAACAACCAACACCCTCTCCAAGCTATGGAGAGGGTTCATAACTTACTATGGTCGGCTATGGACTCATAGTGGGCTTATCCATGGGCCTTTGGCCCGATTAGCTTTCTAACTTAACCTTACAACTTACTACGAGCTACGACTAACTATATTGGTAGTGACCGACACTTTTTTCATATTTCTAACACATTTGTATTGACGTTTATCTTTAATTTATGTCTTTAACTACTTATGTTACTCTCTTTAATTTGAACCTTATGTTATTTGGATGTGAAATAGTTGTATCGGTATGTTTAATAGTTATTTTAATTAAAATTTGTCATTATTTTGTAAAGTTATGTTAGAAAAAACATATAAATGAACAACGTTTGCTCGCCACTTTATTTAGTTACCGAGTATCCGCAGCCGCATTGCACGGGTACTCGAGTATCATATATGTATGCATGCATATCATGATACAACGTGTTAATGAATATGATTTGTGACAAACGAGTCGGTAGGTGATCCGCGCGTTACAGCGAGGGCTTATGTTGTCGTTACAGGGTACGTCTATGTTTTTTTTATTTAGGGGGCTCATTAGTGTTTTTTCTTGTACTTGGAGGGTCTTTATTGTGTTTATTTTTTTATTAGTATATGGAGGGATATTGAGGAACATGATTTGAGGTTAGAAAAATAAACTGCGTAGACTATAAAAAGTTGGAACGTCAACAAAAAAGAAACGAAAAAGAAAAAGGGGAAAAGATTAGAGAGACACAGTAGCCCACAAAGTAAACCAAAAACACTCCCGTCCTAAATTGTCCTTTAATGTGATTGTAACAAGCAAGATATTCACGCGTTGCGGCGGGACATATTTTTTTTTGCGAATCGATTTGAGTGGCAATGTGTCCGGGCGTTGCAGCGAGGCTGACTTGTATGTAGTAAGCATTTTTTAACAATCACGGAATTTGAATGAGTGTTTGTCGTTGTGGCGAGATTATACGTTATTTATAGAGCGAACGACTTTTAGTATGTATATGAAAAATATAAATATGAATGGGAAATATGTTTCTAAATACAGTCGTAAATGGCAAAAAGTATAAGTTATTTATATAATTCAAACTTTCACAGAATTGTAAGTTTCTAACCTCTGTCGTTTATTTTGAAGTTATTAGGTAGTTTATGGTGTATTTTGAAAGTTATATATACATATATATTCAACATTATACATATACTCATTAGAGATGTCGTTCACTGTTCACCCTAAAGCACTGTTCATGGCCCAACCCACATTCGAAGATCATTCCGCGGGTATTTTTTTTTTTTTTTTGTTGAATGAATCGGTATTAGATATGTGTTATATATTTAAGGTAAAATAAAGTTTATTATATAAAAAAGTTTTGTGAATAGTGAAAAGATGAGGGTACATTTTGTAATTTTCTTTTTTTTATTTATATTAAACTTCAAACATTTTTTTTATAAAATCGTCGCGTATGTCAGAAGGTCTTTGCAATTTAGGCTGTTTTGTTCGCAATTAGAAGATCATTCCGATAGGTATTTTTTATCTGAATGAATCGGTAGATATGTGCTATATATTTGATAAATAATGTTTATTGTATCAAAAAGAAATGTAAAATAGTAAAAGTTTTGGGTCTTTTTAGTCCGTTTTGTAAATATATTTCTTTTTCACTCTTTTTGGGCTGGTTGGAAGGTCTTTCTTTTGTTTGTGGGCTTTCAACATCAACCCGATGTCAAAACGACATCGGATTTGTCGTCCTAATGTGTATATTATTAATTAGTATAGTTGGAAACGTCAACAAAAAAGCAAACGAAAAAAAAGGAAAACCAGATTAAAGAGGAAACAGTAGCCCACAAAGTAACAAAATACAGCTCAGTGAAAATTTGGCCCATGCCGATCTAAATTGATCCTTTAGTTTGATTGGTAATGGTAAATAGTATATAACTACATATACTAATCAAGCATTGAGTAACCGCGCACGTTGCTGCTGGGCGTTAACTTTTTGCGCGTTGTTGTGGGGCGTTATTTTTTTTTTATATATATTTTGTGGGTTTTATTTTTTCGGTTCGCATGTTAATAGTTTGTTTTTTTGATTGGGCTTATATGTTAAGCTCATGTTTAAAGGTTTGTTTTTTTTTGTCTATTATGGGTTTTTTATGTAATTTTTAAGTTTGTTTGGATATATATGTAATTTCTTTGCAAAATAGGGATATATATGTAATTCTCCCTTTTTTTTTATTTTTTTATTTTGTCCGGGTTTATTTTTTTAGTCTCATGTTTAATAGTTTGTTTTTTTTTCTTATATGGGCTTATGTGTTGGGTCTTAAGTTTAAAGGTTTGTTGAATTTGGCTAAATATGTGTTATATATTTGGGCTTATGGTTTTCAGTGGCGTAAAACGACACTGTTTTGATGCCATTTTTAGTATATATATTAATGTGAAATCTAGAGTTGTACGTTTGTGAACCCTGTCGGTTATTTTAAAGTTATTAGATATCAAAGATATTTCCGCGAGTATTTTTTTATCTGAATAAATCGGTACTTTTGTAATATATTTTTTTTCTATTATTTTGTGGCAACAAATTTTTTATTTTTTATTTTTATTTATTGCCTACTAAAAAAAGACCAATTGGGCCGACCCAAACCGGGAGCCAAAAAAGCATAGCAAGTGGCACAAAACGACGGCGTTTCAAGCCGTCTTTATATATATATATATATACACACATACATACATATATACACATATAACGAGTTGGAATATTACTCGCTTGTTGCGACGGGGGCTAGTTTGTTTTCGGAAATTGTTGGAGCCTGATAATGTGTTCATATATATTTAGCGGGCTTATTGTTTGGGCTATGTGAGTCTACTGTAAGTGTTTACCATTTGAACTTATCAAGTAATTTTACAAATAGGTGGAATCGAGCCGCGCATTGTGGCGGGGCAAGTTATGTTGATAAGCTCATAAACCATTAAATAAGCGTTTCGACAACATAATAAACATTCGCTATACCAAAAATCACCACCATTAGTCTTATTTCTAGCAAGAGATCTAAAACCTAGCAAACAAAGTAGAAAACATATATTTCCAATGGAAAAAAATGTCATACTTACATATGGTCCCACTGGTTGCTTACTTACATATGGTCCCTTGGTAAATTCACCTTAAAAACATGGGTAAAAATTTTTATACTTACATATGGTCCCACTGGTTGGTTACCACCGGTAAGGAAACTTCACGAAAAAATAACAGTTTCCGCCACAGGGCATGCGACAATGATACAATCGGCCACGCTCGTTGACAATAATGGCTGATGGAAGAGGAATATTTACCCGACCCCGTCTACAATAAACGAAACAAACAAAACATATAGATCATGACCTTAAAATATCAACAACAATCGCTACTTATCTATGGGGCTAAATAGAATGTGGAAGGGTAAAAGTTGTATACCGTATATTTTCTTTTTTATCTTCAGGAGCAGGGCATTTGCATTATGGACGGCGATAAACCTGTAAAATACAACTGGTTAACTGCAAATGTTTGTAGGTGCGTAGTCGTGGATAAGTTTGTATGTGAAATATATAACATGAAGACTTATGAGATTGCATGTTATAAAGACGCACAGTTTGAATTAATATGCCCCCCTAAACGTGTCCAATTTAAGTATATTGGGCGCACTGCATTTTCGTAAAGAAAAAATAAAGGCCGTGTTTGGGAGTAGTAGTTCCAATTTCCAGTATAGCATAAGCAGACTCGATAAAACCCAAAACTTTTGATTTTTTTTTAAATACTTGTTAAAGACGACATTATAATTACATTTATATATCTAAAGTTATCATCTCATGTCAATCTGCTTTAACACAACTGATGTTGAAAAAAATTGAAAGAGAAGATATACGCCTTCTAACTGGAAACGTGTACCTTGATCACTCGACGTACCTTGCTGACCAGCAAAGGAAACACGTACCTTGATCACTCAAGGTACCTTGCTGAAGTTTTTCCAGAACTTTAAGTGCTCTCATTAAAAGTATTTGGTCCACTCCATGGATATCTGAGACATGATCCCTTAACTTGCGCCAGTATTTTTTTCTGCATATTGAAAACATAATTTTTTTACTATTAGCTTAGTAAGTAAATCCATGAGGGTCAATTTCTTTGCTAACCTAAAACGATTGAAAATTACCCGTTACCCGCCCATTTGGGTGCTTCTAGTAAGGCACATACCTGGATGATATCAAGGGCACCAAGTAGTAGCAGTTGAGTTATGCCTTTGCTCCGAATTGTCCCCATGTATGGATTTTCTACTGCATCTTCAGATCTACGCTCTTCGCCAGGTGACTACATAAAGAAGAAATATATTAAATATTGGACATTTAAGATCTTTGCGATTCTAATACAGTTGCAAACTCACTGATGTCACAGGTAGTTGTATGTATACTAAGGGGTTGATGTCACAGGTAATTATATGTATACTAAGGGGTTGTTTGGAAGAGTAATCCCAAACCACTTCTTTGCTCACTATGCGACAACGACAAATGACAATTCGGTACAATACTATCGCAAAGAAGTAAGAACTCAGATATTTTCGTCTGGGAAAGGCGGCCCAAGTTAAAATCAACTTTATACTAAAGAAGAATCAATTAAAAAGTAGATGAAGGTGGATGCAAATACAGTGTAAAATGATCCACTAATAACGCTTATTTGAATCTATTACCTATCATTTTTTTTAACTAATGTGTAACTTAACTTAAACCTCATATATATAATCTCACAAAAAAAATAGTAATTCTCATATACCTGTAGTAGTAACAAAAAAAATCTTGAACTCTTCTTAATACATGCATAAGTGCATAACACAAACATCATTCAACTGCAGCATCTTTTAATATACACTTAAACACATTTATCCGAAATCCAAAGAAATTATTACTGACCCACCAATAAAGTAGAGGAATGCTTCATCCACAAAATGTATACAAAATAAAATTCACACGTACATGTGTCATGCATATATGGTGGGTGAGAAAGAAGAAAGAGAAAGTATCATACATGGTCCAACTCTCTTTCCATGTCATTGTGTGGATAATTTTTTGTAAATTTTTTGTGTTGTAGCATTTCCCAATAAAGTATGTAACTTTATTTCAAGAAAAATATAAAAAAGAATCAATTTTTAACAATTATAATAAATATTCATAGTAGAAACTTAATGAGTTAAAACTAAAAACTTAAATAAAAAAGTGAAAATGATAAAGGGTATGTACTTCGTCGGAAGAAGCGATGAGGCCAGGGCGGTGAGCGGAGGCGATACAGCAGGTGGCCAAACTACAAAAAAAGTAATGTAATTAGGACCTTGAAATCACTATTGACGTGTGCTAATCCAACCGTTGGTGTACCCAAAGTTGTTTAACTTGATATTCATATCATTCTTCCCCATCTTTTTCTTTATGGGTGCCGTGATTGATTTTCTTTAGATGAAGAAGATGGATAAAGTGATAGTTTCTAGAAAGTGGATGCAACTTTTAGATGGATGGAGAATAACAGAAAAAAATGAAAAGGAAGATAGACTAGAAAGTGGATGCAACTTTTTCTCCGGTTAAAGTTAAAGAAAGAAAAAGAAAGAAAGTGAAAAAAAAAAAGAGTGCGTTCTTGAGTCGCACTTAAGAAAGAAAAAAAATGGAAATGAAGGTAAAGTTAGTGTAATTTCGTTGATTTTTAAAGTAAAGTGTTTCCTCCCAAACTTGGGAGAAAAATGTTTACCTTCCATTCCTTTACTTTTCTTTAATAACTAAACTCGAGAACACAATGATGGAGAATAACAGAAAAAAATGAAAGGGAAGATAGAGTTGGGCCAGAGGGTTGGGCTTCACACACATGCCTAAAGAAGCCTGTCAAAGGGTTACAAAGTATTTTGTCGGCTAGCGTCACGAACTTTAGTATATCTACAAGTCGGCATATTGTCGGCGCATTGCGACGAGGCTTACATGTTACTAAAATATTATTATCATTATGTGTAAAGCCACCAAAGTTAGCAAACACCATATTGCAAAGCCATCTGCAATAGTAAGGATGCAAAACCACTAATGCAGGAAGGCTGCAATGGAGCAACATAAGGATGCAAATCCTTGTATACCAACAGTAAGGATGCAAATCCTTTGATAGCAACAACAACATCAGTAAGGATGCAAATCCTTTTATGAAGTAATGTGTATAATTCTTTTTTATAAGTTAGAGAGGGTTCTTTTTGGTTTCTTTTTTATAAAAGTTGTACGAAAACAGTGTAAACAACTTTTGAACACCACTACCATAAAAGAGAAAGTATCATTTTATTCAAACCAAAATTTCCGTAACAAAAAAATCACTTGACACCTGCAATGGGTGGTAATCAACGGATATTACAAACAAACTCGATCCCATCATCGGTACATTGATTTATGGATTCATGTTAATGTCTCCTTAATATATTTCTTGGATTTGAAGTTTAGTCGCCTGCAATTTTGGTACATTGATTTATAGATGCGTGGCAAGGTTGAAATCCTTCTTGACAAAGCAAACACCTTTTGCATATACATTAACAGCAATTACTAACAGTAAAAAGTAGCAAGTAACGAATGAGAAGTTTCGATACACTTATTTGATAACAACCCTCAATCACAATAAAAACCTATAGAAATTCATTTATTTGTGCTTTTAATAGATAACAATAATCGCCATTAGAAGCTAGTTAACGTAAACTATCTATCACAATCGAAACTTATAGAAATCCATCTACCCATGCTTTTAGTCAATGACAACGTCAACACCATAGCCAAACACCCCTTAACTTTTTATTTGTTTGGGTTTATCCAGTTCATAAACTGTGATTCAATTTTATTAATTGCACAATCGACGGCATATTGGTTTTAGACCAAGCTGCTCTCTGCTCGCTGTATTCATTCTTCTGATCTATTTATATAACGTGTACAGGTTTTTATGTAACACGGAACCTGCGTTGCATTTTCAATGAGCCAAAAAAATGAATAGATACTCTTTTACCAGTCATGGGGTTCCGCGTCGGATTAAGCACATTTAGGCACAGCGTAGCGGCTGAAAGAAAACATGGAAGTTTCTGTAATGTGGAATGGGAAATCTTGTGGTTAGGAGACGGAGGTGAAGATTCTGAAGAGATGAAGAATAAGAGAGAAGAGTTGCATAGTGGATCCGGACTCAAATGGAACCAGGCCAAAATAAGCCCAACTTCAAAACAACACTAAAAGCAGTGAAAATTGTCGTTTTTGTACTCATCCTATGATGAATAGATTCAACATTTCCAGCTCGTGCAGAAGAAGATGCAGATATATCATTACTAATAGGTCTCGCAGATGGGGTTTTTACATTTATATTGGAAGTACGTTGAGACCGTGTTGATGATGACAAAACATGTCGGGATTATCTTCTGCGCTTGACACTACTGGAATAGGTAGCATTGAAAGCACCACCGGAAGCGTTTGTACACCTATCAGGCGAAACATTTTCCGCATTTGCTGGTGACAAAGAATGGCAGCATCAAACATTTAGCATTTAGTATATACTTAACTCATGGCAAATCACATTTAGTAACGATATAGAAAGTGCACATTTCATAGGGTCTTACATGCTGAGCAGTACAAAGGTAGGATTTGTAATTTCCAGTCAGTAGCCAAAGGACGTTCCGAAAACAGTGATTTTGTGGACCCGCGCAAAAGATGGAGGACATGTAATATAAGTAAGACGTGAGGGCCACAGATCCTAATAAGTAGTTTACCCCCAAATATTGGACACAATTTACAATTCTTATACCTTGTATATCTACACTTCCTGACAGCTGGAACGAAAAACATAAAACGTCACGCTGTAAACTCCTAGAATGCAGCGCTAGTAGGGTCTAGCCAGGCCAATATCGACAATACACCGCTGTCATTTTTGTTAAACTACGACATTCGCTCTGTCATGGTAACTTTCACTAGTGTCTTCGGCTCCCAAAGTTCGTAAGTTCAAATTGGTACGCTCATTTAAGGTGGTAAGAAGCGTTAACATATTTAAAACAGTTACGTTTGCTGCTTTTTGAAAGTGAGGGCGGGTATCTTTTTTCCAATTCAGATAGGATAAAGCCATATGAAGTGTAAAGAGCGATTTTTGAAAAGCAGTGGTTAGTCACTCCTTTTTCATTTTTTATATCGTTGTACCAAATAAGACGAAAACATGCGCCTTGTTAAACTTTTGGTTGTTAATAAAAAAGCTCACATGTGTCTCGATAAATTGACGTGGAAAGATTTTGGGCTTAATGGATGATAAGCCAAAAGAGGCTGTAGAATCAAACACATGAGGTGTTCGTTGACGCTTTTATATGATTTATGAGCACTTATTTAATTTCCGGATTATGTTTTCATAATCCACAACTTTGGGCTTTTTTGAACTACGTTTCGCTTATATATGATTATAAGGTTTATTATAGACATTGGTGAAAGCTTTTAATTTAAGCTTTGAAGATAAGCCATAGAAGTGAGGTTATGAAACCCCCCCATTTAAAAAGCCGAAGAAAAACCAACTAAGCCAATAGCCCGCCCATAATAAGCAAAAGAACACCCCATAAACAGACACCCCTTGGATTGGTAGAGCCTCACGGCCATTATTATTTACTCATTTTTATAAATCCCAAAACACAACTAAAAATCACTAAAATAAATACAAAAACTAATAAAAAATAAAATGTAAAAGGTTGACCTCTTTTTCTGCTTGCCACCACACCGGACTTATCAAAAACTTATGTAAATAATGATATGCGATTTGATGATATTTTACCAGGTAGATGATTTTTTTTTTGTTCTTCAAAGGTTGTAACCTTCGGCTTCTTCATGTCCATAGCTGGTATAACCACCAAAGTGCTAAATGAAGATATGACAAAGATGTGATGTATTTGATGATGAGTCAGGTTTTGCGTGGAATGGGAAATTGGTAAGAGATAGTGGTGAAGATTCTGGATATTGAAGAATAGAGAAAGAGTGCATAGTGGACCGGTCCGAATGGAACAGGCCAAAATAAGCCCAACGGCAAAACGACACTAAAAAGCACCAAAAAATGTCCTTTTTGTTTTCATCTTTAGTATTTCAGAATAATTAATAGGAGGGTAGGTGATAGCACACAAGATACTCATGGTGATGTGACACCACAAAAATCACATGTGTTGTGCATTTGGTAAACACCACTTATGCATTTTTGTGGTCATGCACATCACTTTTTGTGTGTGTGCATATCAAACTCCCCAAATATAAATTATTATAGGGTTTTTAGATAGACAGGTTACTAAACTATCAACTTTTATTCGCCTAAGTTGCTAAACTTTTTTTTGTTCATTTGGGTTACTGAACTATCGAAGTTTGACTTTAAGGTTACCGAACAACAAAAGTGTGTTCATTCAGGTTACCTCTATATGCAACGTGGATGCAGGTGGATATTTATGTTTTGACTTTCTCCACGTCAGCTTTTTTGTGGCCAATTATCCAACTCAAAAATTATCAGGTTATTTGACATGTTGTGACTCAACTTGCGGAATTTTTTTCATTAAGTTTACTAAACTTTTTGTGTTTGTTCTTCTAAAAGTACCTCTGGAAAATACATGTTTTTATCACCGTTGTTTATCCCATTGTTTCTATAGTATTCTTTTGTATGCATTTACACGTTTTTATACACATATTTTTTACACGTTTTTATGCACACGTTTTTATACAGCTTTTTGTGTGTATAAAACCGTGTATAAAAATGTGTGTATAAAAATTTGTGTATAAAACCGTGTATAAAAATGTGTGTATAAAAACGTGTATAAAATCGTGTATAAAAATGTGTGTATAAAACCTTGTATAAAAATGTGTGTATAAAACTGTGTATTAAAATATGTGTAAAAACGTGTGTATAAAACCGTGTATAAAAATGTGTGTATAAAAACGTGTTTATAAAACCGTGTATAAAAATGTGTGTACAAAAATGCGTGTATAAAACTGTTGACAATGATGAATTGAGAGGAAAACACACAGTGAAAGTGATTTCATTGAACTGAAAATAAAAAATAGTACATGGTATTTATACAAGAAATGATCGAGAAAAGATAAAACTGACTCTAACTAAGTATCTTCTAAAGTTACAACATAAACCCCTAAACTTTATATAAGTTACACTTTTGTCCTTGTAGTTTCTGCAATGCTTCTCTTACAAAAACTGTGTATAAAAATGTGTACAAGAATGTGTGTATAAAAACGTGTGTATAAAAAATGTGAGTATAAAAAGATGTGTATAAAACCGTGTATAAAAATATGTATATAAAATATGTGGGTATTGTAACATTCTGTATTTTCAGGTCATTTACGACGCCATTTAATTTACTATTTATTTCTTTCTCGTACGCGTTTACTTTTAATTCTCATTATATAGTTAAATCGCGTAAGCTAAAAATTATCATTTAGCGTAATCGGGCGCCAAACAAATTAAAGTTTACGTCAAACTAACAATATATTATTTTTACGAAAGTAATTATTATCTTTTATCGGTTACGTAAAGTGTTTACGTTTCGCGATAAATTAAGTTTAGGCGTTCCCGAAATAACCAAAATTAATCTACGCTTCAACAAATACTCATTTTCATTTCTAATGATCAAAGCTTATAAAATTTTACCCATGTTAACATCTATAATCATTTTACACATAAAAGAATCAAGTTAGCACTTACACATTTCAAATGTACACTTTACTTTACAAACTACACATTTAAAACTTCAAGTAATGAAACAATATTTGCATAAAATATCAAAAACAATTCATGAACCCCCTCCTTCCTATATTCGGCCAAAACACAAGACCATGGAGACAAGGAGCACACAATTAACCAACACAAAATCTTGTACAACACTAACTAATTAAGTTTCATGTTCTTTGATGACCTTTTCCCCTTAAATCGCTCATCATGTCCTAAGACCTTTCCATGTGATATTTGACTAGCTTATATGATATAAGTAAAGGTGTATACAAGAGATAAACATACATTCATTTTACTTACAAAAAAAATCAACTTCTATCCTTGTTTTCTTCCCCAAAACCCACGTCCCATTTCCAACTCTTAAAACCATCCATACAAATTTTAATTAACACATTTACAAGCATTCACACATCATATCTAAGGCATACCATGGAGATTTGAAGGCTTGGTTAAGCATTCTTAAGGCTTAAACTAAGTTAGGGTTTCTTTGGAGGATTAGGGTTTTCAAGTCTTGAAAACTTTGGGTAAATATCTAAACAATGGTTTAGATATTATTGTTCATCATATTACATCACACTAAGGTTATCTAAAACCCTAATGATTTCATAGTTATGAATTTATGTGTATATAAGTTCTATTTAGCAAAATCACCATTTAGGATACTTTTAAACTTGTAAAATGGATTTTACTTTGATCATGGTTTTATGAACTTTTTCATATGTTATATGGTTGGTAATATCATGTTATAATAGGATTATAAGTATGGGTCAAGTGTTGGTTAAGTTATTTAAAGTATATATAAATTAATGGTTAAAATGGTTACTTATTAAAAGTTATAAGTAAAGTGATGTAAAGGATTTGTGATCTTGTTATCTTGGACAATATTGGACAATTATGGACTAAAGGACCCTATAATATATAAGACATGTGTTATAAAGAACTTGTGGTATTTTATCTAAGCTAAAAACTAATAAAAAAACAAAGTTATATAAATAAATACATAATTATTAATAATAAACTGTTTTAATTCGATTTCAAAACAGTGGATTTTATATTTTTATAAAATACTACGTCTCATGACGATTCCAAAAAGGTAAGAAACTCGAAAAACCGATTTATAACGAAGGAGATACGACGATTACAAGTTTACGATAATTAATACTTTTATAAAAATAATTTTATAAAAAGTTACTGTTCATCAGGAACATTTATTTTTGGAAAACATCATAAATAAATAGAACTTTTAATTACGAAGACGTACTCGAAAGAATCACTAAAAACGGAGCTAAAACGAGTAAGATACGACGTTTCAAAGTTATCGAACATTATTTATAAAAGCTGAAAAACCGTAAATGCTTCAGCAGCTACTGAAACTCATTTTTGAGGACCTTCGGGTCTGATTGAGCCGAAGTGTAAAACTACAAAGTTGTTCGGAACGACATTTTACATAAACCTGCCAATTTTCATAATTTTCGGATGTATAGTTTGTAAACTAGACACTTTTCCTGACATGAATAGTGTTGGTTCGTTTTTAAAATAAATTTTTGCGAAACATTTTAGAATCATTTATATAATATTTATACATGTCTTAAACTTTATAAATATTATTTTACAAAGACAATTAAATTATTTATTCGATTATACGAGTACGAACACGTGGTATTTGTTTAACAAACGCGATTTAAATATGATTTCATAAACACAATTAGATGGTGATGTAGCTATATAGAATTATATATGGTAGTAGTTATTCAAAGTACTTAGTACTCATACGACCCATATTTACTTAGGTTGCTTTCGGATATTTTCGTGACACGTTTTCTGTCATTCACTCGACTTATTTCATCCCTTCACTTCTAAGGTGAGTTCATAGCCCCATTTCTATCTACTTGTTTTACAAACTCTACGGGGTGAAATTACATGCTTGTTTTACTTTGGACACAAGTGTTTTAAACTGTATGCTACCCAGATTATTGCCTGAATGCTATTGCCTAAGAGCCGCGAATACGGGTGCAAATCCCTTATAATTACGAACTCTGGTGCAAATCCCTTATAATTACGAATACTGGTGCAAATCCCTTATAATTACGAATACTGGTGCAATTCCCTTATAATTACGAACTCGGGTGCAATTCCCTAAGAATTACGAATACAACTTCGATGTCATGAGTCTAGTGCAATAATACCTATTTTGGACTGCGGAATATGTTTCATAGTCTACCATTACTTAAATCTTGTGGTCCACCCTTTTACTGATAAACCTATGAATTAACTCAACCTTTGTGTTGACTTTTAGCATGTTTAATTTCAGGTTCTAAGGTGTGATTCTGGAGGGGAGCTGCGGGGATATCATGAAGATGGATTCTGCGATTTCTTAAAATTTGATGCATTCTTAAACTTTTAAAAACTTAAGTCATCTTTTGAAACAATATAACTTTTATGTTACAAATGCGTGTTGAAGTCTTATGAAGTTTACCAAGTACGTAGGACCTAATGTGAAAACTCTGATATTTTATAATGCATCGAAGATTACTTATTTAAAAACATCTCTTTGAGGTCGTTTCCTATATCTTGTTTGTTGTACTACGACGTGACACCCCATTGTTACCATTCCGCTGCAAGTAAGGTTTTGGGGGTGTCATAGATTGGTATTAGAGCTACTCAGTGACTACGAGTGTGAGATCAAATACCACCCGGGCAAGGCGAATGTGGTGGCAGATGCCTTAAGTAGAAAAGAAATATACGTGCTATGAGTATTACTATTCATTCTGGATTTAAGACTAAGATTTTGGAAGCACATGGCGAAGCTTCTAAGGAGCTCAAAGCTCCGGATGAATGGCTAAGAGGATTGGAAACACACTTTAAGCGACAAGATGATGGTGGAATATACTTCTTCGATTGTATCTGGATTCCATCAGTTGGTGGTGTAAGAAAACTAATTATGGATGAAGCTCATACTTCTAGATATTCAATACATCC
>BQNB010001241.1:110360-124954 GCA_026074375.1 Tanacetum coccineum
CTGCAGCCTTCTCCTAGCTAAGTATTTTGCCACCGCTTGAGAACCTGCTAGACACGTATCTGACTGCTACCTTTGTTGTCATTGTTGTCTTTAACTGGTTTCACCTTAAACATGAAAATTATCATCATTATCATCAAGCACACTTACACGTTAAGATAATAAAGCTTTTACAGAGTAGAATGATACGATAATGCATGCTATAATCATGTCATTAACAATATATAGTCACAATTAACAAAGTGTCCTATCGTAGAGTGTGTTCATTTAAGTATCATCCAAATAAGTAACAGAAAAGAAAACAACCGATAACATTCCATTGTTCAACATCTAACCAAACTCTGCAAGTTCTAAAAACCACATACAAACTTATTCAAAATAACTAACTGTAGGCTTTGTTAAGTTGAAATTGGCACATTTAGTACCTTCAAACTTATAACTATCACATGTACGTGGTCTAAGACTAAAATTAATGTGATAACATTAATTTAACACCCAATTCAATATGAAAACACACGATTGACATCCTCAACATGTCTTATGCCAGCTAAGCTATGATTATAGCATCAAAACGTTCACGTCGCTCACGACAGATTTAGAACTCAAAAGCTAATAGAAGTATAAACCTTGATATATAGGATGGTAGTAAGCTTACTGAAACTGGGAGGCTGTAAAAGGCATAAAAGGAATGTTTGGACTTGGAATCCTTGAAGATCTTATGCCAAATCAAGCTAAACTAAATTATGTCCGAAACATCAATCGACGTAGGGGAGACATGATTCGAGTGTTGCCCCTCTACCTCAAACAATTTCAAAACATAGAACAGGTACAAAAGATAGTCCCCTTTGTAAAATTGTGAACCAAAGAAGTTTAAAATTATAAATGTGGTAGCTGAACGTATAACAACACTATAAAAAAGGTTGTAGTATTCTTTTGTATCCAACCCTTATGTGCAAGGTAGTAGGCTCAGATAGAAGCGTAACAATTGAAAAAGTCGGGCATCCGGCGTGGCTGCAAATGTTATAATTTACCTTGCCAAAAGCATAGACGCTGCAAAATCTTAGTCGACCTTGCTGCTGTTCATCGTAGCCAAAAGGAAACAAACAATACTATAGTTTTTATCATCATATCACGCCTTAAAAATCCATTACAAATTGAGTATACTGAAATTCACTAAGAAACCATATCTTTTCAGATCTTATAGTATACTGAAATAGTATCAGCACAAATCCTAAACAGCTGCTTATATATAAGCATAAGCCCAAATCCCAAACATTATTCTTTTGTATCCAAACCTTTATGTGCAGGGTAGTAGGCTTAGATAGAAGCTTAACAATTAAAAAATTAGGGCATCCGGCGTGGCTGCAAATGTTAGAATTTACCCTGCCAAAAGCACGGACGTCGTAACAATAGAAAAAGTCGGGCATCCGGTGTGGCTGCAAATGTTACAATTTACCCTGCCAAAAGCACGAACGCTGTGAAATCTTAGTTGACCTCAATGGTCTTCATCATAGCCAAAAGGAAACAAACGATACTATAGTTTTTATCATCATATCGCGCCATAAAAATCCATTACAAATGGAGTAAAAACCATATCTTTTCAGATGTTATAGACTTATAGTAAATCAAAGTAGTATCAGCGCAAATCTAAAACAGCTGCTTATATATAAGCATAAACGCAAATCCCAAACAACCACTTATTTGCACGCTTTTAATCATGCTATAAAAAGTAAGCCATGAGCCGGCTACATAAGCGAAAACAAACACCACCTTACTTTACAATCTGCTTATTTAGTAGCTTATGAGCTTATTCGATTCGGCTTATATATCATAAGCCTGTTATATAAACCAACAAACATAAGGATGTTGTTTTAAGCATACTTCTCAGTCTATGAGATCAGTTCCCATTTTCAACCTATAATAAGCTCATAATAAGCCACATTCAGTCATGAGAAAGACGCATAGTAAGAATCAGCAAATGACAACATAAGCACAGCACGAACCACACATTAACAAGGCATGAGTTTAGCGTATGCATAACATAACCAAAATCAGTAAGCCCATGAGTCCGCTACAAAGGCGAAACAAAACACCCGCGCTTACTCTCACAATCTCTCATATTCAAGCAGCTTTAGCTTGATTTGATTCGGTCCTATATATCATTGAACTATTCATAGAATACAATTAATCAAAAAAATTCACTTACATGCAATCTAATTGTGTGAGCAAAAAACAATCACCCACCACCACCCACCTCTATATCTCCCTGTTGCTATTCTCTCCTCAAAAACAGACTCTGCCCACCTTAAAAATTGTGAAGGGCGATGTCAATATTATAGAGAGCAGAGATAGAAGAAACATCACGGTGTGTGATAAAAAAAGACCAAAATCCACAACAAAAAAAGGTAGGTATGTGTAAGAAGAATAGTATAGACGAAAAACAAGAATCCGAAGAGACATGAGGCCAGTTAAGTGGGTCGACCCGGCTCATTACCGGAAACCGGAAGAACGGTCATTAAATAAAACCTGGATGAAAGACGGGTCGAGAAGCACATTTAATGCAACCTCGATTCGGGCCTAAGAAGCATTTAATGCAACCCATTTTCCCACTTTTTGTTTAGCGTTTTACGTAATATGTATAATTAATTAAATGGAACCTTAACAAGATACGGCATACTGCCCAGCACGGCCAACGTTAGCGGCGTGGGCTTACCATGATACCTAAAACATTATTATTACCATTAATGGTTAAACCACCAAAGTTATCAAACACGCCATATTGCAAACCATCTGCAATAGTCTAAGGATTGCAAAACCACTAATGCAGGAAGGCTGCAATGGAGCAACATAAGGATGCAAATCCTTTTATACCAACAGTAAGGATGCAAATTCTTTTATGAAGTAATGTGTATAATTATTATTTTTTTAAGTTAGAGAGGGTTCTTTTTGGTTTCTTTTTTATAAAAGTTGTATGAAAACAGTGTAAACAACTTTTGAACACCACTACCATAAAAGAGAAAGTATCATTTTATTCAAACCAAAATTTCCGTAACAAAAAACTCACTTAACACCTGCAATGGGTGGTAATCAACGGATATTACAAACAAACTCGATCCCATCATTGGTCAAATAGCAGTAGTAATGCATCCATGTTAATGTCTCCTTAATATATTTCTTGGATTTGAAGCTCTGCATTTAGTCGCCTGCAATTTTGGTACATTGATTTATGGATGCGTGGCAAGGTTAAAATCCTTCTTGACATAGCAAACACCCTTTGTATATACATTAACAGCAATTACTAACAGTAAAAAGTAGCAAGTAACGAATGAGAAGTTTCGATACACTTATTTGATAACAACCCTCAATCACAATAAAAACCTATAGAAATTCATCTATCCGTGCTTTTAATAGATAACAATAATCGCCATTAGAAGCTAGTTAACGTAAACTATCTATCACAATCAAAACTTATAGAAATCCATCTACCCATGCTTTTAGTTAATGACAACGTCAACACCATAGCCAAATACCCCTTAACTTTTTATTCTATTTTAGTTTATACCGGTATCATAATCTGTGATTGATTATTATTAAATTCAATGACGGCATATTAGTTTAGACCAAGCTCTCTCTCTCTCTCTCTCTCTCGTAAGTACTTCATTCTTGATCTATATTATAACAACAGGTTTTTTTGTAACCGAACCTGAGTTGCATTTTCAATGAGCCAAAAAAAGAATAGATACTCTGTTACATTTAGGAGCCAAAAAAATGAATAGATACTCTTTTACCAGTGATGGGGTTCCACGACGGATTAAACACATTTAGGCACAGCGTATCGGAGCTGAAAACATGAGTTCCCGTAATGTGGAATAGGAAATTGGCAAGAGACGGTGGTGAAGATTATGGATATTGAAGAATGGAAATTGACACCACCGGAAGCGTTTGTACACCTATCAGGCGAAACATTTTCCGCATTTGCTGATGACAAAGAATGGTAGCATCAAACATTTAACATTTAGTATCTACTTAACTCATGGCAAATCACATTTAGTAATAGATAAAGAAAGTGCACATTTCATAGTTGTCTCACATGGCCTGAGCATTACAAATGTTAACGATTATGTATTTCCAGCAGTAACCAAAGGACGTTCCGAAACAGATGATTTGTGACCCGCAAAAGAGGAGACCTGCAATAAAGAAAGACGCGAGGGCTACAGATCCTAATAAGTAGTTTACCCCTAAATATTGGACACACTTCACAATTCTTATACCTTGTATATCTACACTTCCTGACAGTTGGAACAGAGAACCATAAACGTCATCGCGTAAACTCCCAGAAAGCAGGTTAAGGGTAGCCCAAGGCCAAAACGACAACACACTGTGTCATTTTTGTAACCGACATTGCCTCATGTAACTTTCATTTATTCGCACCAAGTTTGTAAGTTCAACTTGGTACGCTCATAAGCTGGAGGAAGCGTTAACAAATTATAAACAGTTACGTTGCTTTGAAAGATGAGGCGGGTCGCTTCTAAACTTCAGAATAGATAAAGCCATATGAAGTGTAAGAGTGATTTTAAAAGCAGTGGTAGTCACCTCCTTTTCATTTTATAGCTGCTGTACCAAATAAAGAAACACGCCTCGTTAAACTTTTGGTTGTTATATAAAAGCTCACATGTCTTAAAATTGACCGGAAAATTTTGGGCTTATGAATGATAAGCCAAAAAAAAGCTAAAACAAACACCCGAGGGTGTTCGTCTAAGGTTATATATGACTTATGAGCTTATTTAATTTCTGGCTTATGTTTCATAATCCCACAACTTTGGGCTTATTTTGAAACTTTTCAGCTTATATAAGGTTATTATAACATGTTAAGCTTATAATATAAGCTTTGAAGATAAGCCATAGAAAGTGAGGTTATGAAACATAAGCCGAAAACCAACTAAGCCATAAGCCCGCCATATAAGCCTAAAGAAACACCCCCTAAACAGACACCCCTTGAATGGTATATGCCTCACAACCATTATTATTTACCATATTATAAATCCAAACACAACTAAAAATCACTAAAATAAATACAAAAACTAATAAAAATAAAATGTAAAAGGTTGACCTCTTTTTTTCTTGCCACCACCGGCTTTCAATAAACTTATGTAAATAATGATATGCGATTTGATGATATTTTACCGGGTAGATGATTTTTTTGTTCTTCAAAGGTTGTAACCTTCGGCTTCTTCATGGCCATAGCTGGTACAACCACCAAAGTGCTAAAAATGAAGATATGACAAAAGATGATGATCTGAGAATTGGTGGGAGTCGGTTTTGCGTGGAATAGGAAATTGGTAAGAGACGGTGGTGAAGATTCTGGATATTGAAGAATAGAGAAAGAGTGCATAGTGGACCGGTCCGAATAGAACAAGCCAAAATGAGCCCAACGGCAAAACGACACTAAAAAACACCAAAAAATGTCGTTTTTTGTTTTCATCTTTTGTATACAAAATAATAATAAGAGGTGACAGGCAGTTACCACAAAAAGTGACATGCACACCACAAACACATCGTTTAATGATATGGTACAACACATATTGCATTTTTGTGATATGCACATCATCTTTGTGGTGGAGGTGCTTATCAACTCCCAAAATCATATATAGATTAGGATCTATTAATGTTTGTCCCCTTATGTTTTGTAATGTTGAACCAAATCAAATAAAAGAAATAAATAGTAAGTGCCATAATTAAGTAATAATGTAAAACTATTAAAATTGCTATCTCACAATATGTCAACATGAGAGACATTAGAGAATAGAAAATGAGGGGATCTCAATCCATAATATATATATATATATATCTGTACTACTTCGTAAAGGGTATGAGGTTTTCTCTTACTTTTTAATAGATCTATAGTTTTTATCTCTAGATCTATTGTTTTTTAGATTCATAGTTTTCAAATGCATATCTAAGTTCTTACTTTTTTTTTGCGTTTTTTACCAGCCGCATACTTGGCCGGAAAAACCATACTCGCCGGAAAAAGGTTCGCCGGAAATGGTTCCCGCTGCTACACCGGATTGCTACTGCCGCTGTCGTATCTCAGCACCGTCGCACCTCACCACCACCGTATCTCACTGGCATCAAAACCAATGGCCACTAAGTTTTGAGGTATTTTTTGTGTTTGATAGGTTTAAGATTATTAATTAAGTTTTAAAAGTTACTTTTTATAGATCTACTGATTTTATTTGTAGATTTGAGATTTATAAAATTTTTAGTCATTTTTTTTACAGCCACCACTAGCTGCCGCCGCCGTCGCCGCGGTGTTTCACCGGAAAAGCATTCTGATGTCGTTAAACTTATTGTGTTGCCGGAAAATACTGTTGCCACCACTTTATATGTAAGCTTTATTTTTATTGTTGTTAAATGTATTATAGACTTAATTATGTAAATATTTTTATAAATTGTTGTTAGTGTTTGTTAGCGGTAATTTTTTTTAGATTTGTTGGTTTTATTTCGCAGGACTCGCTGATTCACAAGAAAATCCTGGTTCTTATTCACAACGGCAAACCGTGAGTGTGGAATCATTGTTCAATATATTGATTATGTTTGGAATGATAACGCTCTGTTGTTTCCTTTTGATCCTTGTGCCAAAGCTCGTGCTATGTTTTGGGCTGACTTTATTGACAAGAAGGTAACTGACTTTGACTTTTCTTGATTTTACATAGAGGAATGATTGTCTTCTGTTTTAGTTAACGAATATATAATTTTGTATGATTGTCTTGTAGGGTGTTTGGGATTGATTATGAAAATGGTTTATTTGCTTATTATGTTTTGCTATCGTCAATCTTCGGTTGATAAAAAGTTTAACTGTTTTATGAAAATGGTTTATTTGCGAGGTGTATACATGGTTGTGATGGTTCACCTCTTCATTGCACAAGAATTCGGCCATTGGAAGTCCAACCAGTCTACGTGACAACAATGCACATGCCACAATGGCTACGGTCCACCTTTTGCCTCTCCTTCCACAAGCACAAATTAGCAATAAACCTCACTCGGTGCCAAAGACACCAAGACAAAGTCGATGGCAAAAGGGAAAGCTTATAGGCCGTGGGACATAAGGAAGTGTTTATGTTGGATCTAATAGGTATGATATTTGTGAATTTCAAAGATAACCGTCTATAAAAATTATGTTATACTCATCCATTCATTAACAAAACCCTAAATCAAACCCACAACAAAACCTGTGTTTTTTTATCTCAGTATCCTATGCTTTCGTGTTCCAGATACTAGCAAAAATAAGGTTTGTCTTAGTAGGGATGGCAACGGGGCGGGTTTGGGGCTGAGCGACCATCCCCATCCCCAAACCCGTTAACTAAAGTTCTCCCTAAACCCGCCCCGATCCCCGTCGGGGATTTAATCGGGGAGCCCCGTTGGGGCGTGATACTCCCCTAAACCCGTCCCGTACTAATCGGGGGTGTCCCCTTTGTGTGCAATCCTCGACTAAAGCCGCACCATTTCACATTTATTATTATTTTTAGATCGTTAGCAATAACTTGAATAATTAAAAACTTATTAATAATCAATACAAGCAAGTCTTATTAAGTTTTAAATTGTAATATCATACATGTATAATGATAAATTACACTATAAAAAATTACAACTTAAAAATATAATATTAAACAAGTTTTCATAATAACAATTTTGCAATATTACAAAGATAAAAAAACTAACGAGAACTACTTTTTTATTACGTAAATAGTAACAAAATACTATATAAATATACATATATTTTTATATGTGTATATATTAATCGGGTGGGGTGGGGCGGGGCGAGGATGTTATTCCCTACTTTCGCCCCACCCGATTAAAAATATCCGTTTAAGCCTCAAACCCGCACCGTAACCCGATAACCATTCCCCGCCCCGCCCCAATTATATCGGGTTTCGGGTTCGAGTTTTTTTCCCATCCCTAGTCTCAGTATCCTATGCTTTTGTTTATATCTATTTAAATATGTATCACACCAATCTGATGTCTATGTATGCAATTCGTTGTTATGATTGCGTAGGATTTCAAGAATCGGGGATTTTGAGTTAGAGTATGTGATGGTCTTTTTTCTTGATCATGGCTTGATGATAAGGTGAACGAAATTTAACTTTCTTTAACTTCATATGTAACAAACCTGTGTTTTTTTATCAGCGATGGCCACGAGTTTAAGTGGGCGGCTAAAATCATTCACGATATTAAAAGAAACAGTATCCCATAAAGGTTTCTTTTCTTTGATATATGTTGGGGGGAAGGGATTACTTAGGTATAATAAGTTTGAAGATATATGTCGACCGCCGCTTTTTTAAATGGGTTTTTCTTTTACAGGTACAATCGAGTTCAATGTATGTGTCGGTGCAGGCATGTCTTCTACGGATGCAAACAATAGACAACAGCAACCTGCACTTCAATGTAAGCACCGTACCGATCTTTTGAATTTTTAGATTATTTGATAAAAATTCATTTTTTTAGTTCATTGTTGTAGTAGTTAGGCTAAGGAATTGAATGGAAGGAAACTGATGCACGGCGGACTGATGTTTTAAGATTAAAGAAAGGAGCATTCTTTATGCAAGAAGAAGAAACTATTCTCGCCCTTCATGGCCTTTTAGGCAACAAGTAAGCAACTTTAATTAGATAGGAGTTCTACAATCATTCAAACAAGTATAGAATCAGAGGGTGTATATATCTGCTTATTTTATATATAAAAAACAGTTTGGAGGATTTGTAAAGTCTAGATTCCTTCTACTTTCTGCTTATTTTGTCATAAAACGTACAAAAACAAGCCTTGGACCTGTTTAACTTGGGACAAGATCGCCTAAAAACATTTGATATACAGTACTCTAACATTATGCTCTTCACTTCTCAAAAAGCTAATGTAAGATATACTAGAAATAAGAATATGCAACCACCATCTCTGGAAGTGCTTATTTCTATTCTATGTTTGTTATTGTTTGAATTGTAGACCAACGATGTAGATGGTGTTACTGAATTTGCAGCGTTGGTGGATGTATGACAGTGTCACTTATGACCACGCACCCCAAACATCGCAATTAAATTGTTTATGGTCACGATATCTGAATAACATAAATTAGTTGAAGTTTCCTACAGTAAATAAGTGCGACTTATTTGGAAATTGACGTTAGACAAACAGTTTGGTAAACCAGTTTGACTAACCGTACATGTATTTTTGACAGCTATTGGTGGTTCTGAAAGTGCAATGTCCTCGGTGAATCACCATTCTCAGAGGAAATCTTGAAAATAGGTAGGTAGTTTGCATCTTCTTGCCCTCATTGTTGGTAGTGTTTTGTATTCAACTTTTTATAACAAATGACAAGGTTGATTGGGTTGGGTAGCTGGTAGATACGGGTTTGGATCAAGCAAACAATGTTGAGTAGGGTTAAAATTTGGGTATGATTAGAAGTAGGATATACAAGGATATAAAGAAGTATAGCTTTTAGTTTCTTATTTTAATACATTCGATGTCTATGCATCTTTCTGCCATATATATTCTTTGTAAAATATTGTAAAGGCTATGTTAAGACTTATATTTTTTGATCATCTTTTTTGTTATAACGTGTTAGACATAAACCTTTTCATAGTGAAATAAGGTACTCACTGCACTCATGTTACAGGAAGTGAAATAGCGTAGTCCATTAATAAGTATCTTACATATAATTTTTGATAGCGTAGCACTATTGTAGATCTTAAGTTTGTATATGTGCAGGCTTACACAAAGCGAAATAAGGTCAAACTATTCCAACTTTTGACCCAACACTTCTAAGCATCATATAGAAGTTGTGTAGTCCCTACATGTTATGTAGCAGTAATAATATCATAGAAAGAATCAACAACACTAGGACATAATAACATCAAAGACAATCTCCTAATTCTTTTTAAGTGAGACAGTAACCAAATCTATTTGTTCTTAAATGATATTTCTGTCAATTGTAGAATTTTAAGGGTGTATTCGACGCTGCAATTAGAGTTGTTTTACAAGCTCCCAAGCGGAAGAAAAGATAGAGGAAATAAAGATTATGTGCCGATCTTTAAATATGTTTAAAATTGCAGTTGAAACTGCAGTTTTCCAGCAACTCAGATATGTGTAACAATACTATGCCATTTGGGGCGTCCTTTATATATACACACAACACTTAATAATAAAGTAGCACAGCCGCAATGCGCGGGTTATTTTTCCTCTCGTTAGTAATAATAGGCATTTATTGTGATTTCATGTAAATGGTTGTCAAAATCCTTTTTTCTTTGTGTAATTGATTTATTGTGTTCATTAAGCATTGCATATTTTCAATAGTAGTTGCTTTATTTTTGGAGTCTATATATATATAATCCTTGCCTATTTATGCAAGTCATTCAAACATTTCAGTAACACTTTCAAAATCATTCCTTTATTCTTGACGCGTAAAAATCCTTTCCTAAGTTACTTAATCTTCTTTATAGGTTTTTATTACTATATAATGTAGACTCACATCAAGAGACGAATTCACCATTCACAACTGTTCCTATCTGACCTGTGTAAAGCAAGATGCAACCTATGTACAACAAACCAAAAGGTATCAATATGGAGATGCATGTTAATTATTGAGGTGCGGGTATGTAACCTGCCCCTTTTTTATTTGTACCAGTTGTTAAGGATGTTTGTTTGCAAAATAAGTTTAGCGATTAACAACACCCAGTTAATCGGGATTTCCCCTAACTGATTCCCGCCAAAACCTCTGCCATTAAAATGCAATAAAAAGCTTAATAACACATGATTTTCTACCTCATTTCATAAATCCAATTCAATAATTAGATTCATCTTGTTAATCCGCATCTTCCGATACCATTTTTTACTTGTTTTCATTTATTAATTTGGAAGGTCTGTTAATGGTGTTTGGCGCCAAAAACTGATTCTTCTAAATTTTCTTCTGAATAGCTTAATTCATATTAGATTAATAGTAATCTGATAGGTTATCCAAAATGTAAAGACCCTTAAGAAAAAGGGGCTATGAAACTCACCTGAAGCTTAGCTTCCAAAAAGATCCAATCAAAACTTCACAAAATCTCACGGATAATCTAAACAATTAAACACATTATTAGCTACCATCAATTAGGCATTCAACCCAATATGATGTAACTTCAACTATGATGGATACTTAGGCTATCTAGCATAGTCCTATAATCATTTAAAACCTTTAAACATTCTTACATATTTCATTTATACTTAAATGCTACTCTTTAAACTTTCTGGTTTTAAGCAGAATTTTACTCTCACTTGCGTGCCCTAAACGCACTACTTAAACACTCCCATAATTCAAACCAAAATTTACCATGCTACATATATGTCCTATGAACCTCTTATAGCTCTCCCAAAGTCATTACCCTTTTATAAATACCCCTTAAAAATTCATTAATCCAAAGTGTTTAAAATTCATCCATAATTTGACCTTCCAAAAGTATGGCATTAATTACCCAACTTAGACCCTACTATGACCTTAGCCAAAATTCAGAGGTCACACAAAATATATTAACTAACTTCCACGTGACTTAGAGCCTCTAACTCAGTGTCTAAGTATTTTTAGAAAAATCAAAACCAAAACTGAAAGCTTTTGGGGGAAACTTAATATACACATGTGGGGTCATGTGTGAATTTTTGTGGGAATTATGGATGCGTTTTGGTATGATTCTAGAAAGTAGACTCTCTGAGGTTATCTCCAGTATGTTGTAAATTATTTATTTGATCTTTTATGACCGAGTTATGCTCGTTACAAAACTGCCTAACTTTCTGCAGTGAATTACGCATCTAATTCGAGTGATCTAAGCCCTAACGCATGATCATATCGCTAATCTAATTAATCAAATGATTAAACTAACATTAATATATCATAAGCTTTCTGGAAATTAAATACCCTAATTTATAAACCCTATTTTAAACCTAAATCCACCATAATTAAGTTACTAGAAAAATAAACGAACTAGGATTAAAAGATCGGATCGTACCTCGAAGTGAAACCCTAAAATTTTCGTCTTCTCTTTTCTCCTTCCTTATGGCCGGTCAAATTAAGTAAATGGGGAGGGTTAGGGATTTTAATCTTGTATATATAGGCATCTAGGTAGAATCCTAAACTAACTCTAATTAGTTATTAGATTAGGATTAGTATTTTATTTTTATTTTTTTATTTTTATTTTATTTTTTTCCTTTTAAATTTCGGAACACTATTCATCCTATAAAAAATATATTTTTTTTAATTTTTTTTTATTAATTAGATATTTACAATATAACCTTAAGTTTTTGTAAAAATGTTTACTTATTTGGCTAACCTTTTTGCATAAAGGCAGTTTCCTACCTTTCTAAAAATAACTTTTCATTTCCAACCTAACTTTCCAAAAATAGAAATTTTACATTTTCTCAACTAAACTTCTAAAGTCAAAACTTATCTTAAATTACTAACACGAAAATACGTATACGTATAAATACTTACACATTAATCATAAAAACGCTAAAATCTCAATAATCATTTCCTCGTCACTCAAAAGTGAACGAAATGAACTCAACCATCAATCCAATCTCATTGAGATGATCACACTCAATAGATTGATTGCCAATACCTCATAAACACATAGAAGCACACATAAACACATAGAATCACATAAACCATACATTGCAACAGACACAATAGTCAACACTAACGGTTTGACTAACCTGCTCAAGTCATGGTTGTTACATTATCCCCACCTTGAGAAAATCTCGTCCCGAGATTTAACTACTCGAGGCATTAGCACTATCGACAAACAACTGAGGACACTTAGACCTCATTTGATCCTTGCGTTCCTAAGTAACTCAGGACCACGCTTCGAATCCCCACGAACTTTCGCTAATACTATCATATTATGCTTTAACTCATGACCTCTAGGTCCACAAACTTAACGGTTCCTTGACAAAACAAAGAGTCTTGTCAACCATAATCACATCCAACTTCTACAATCAGAATCCAACTGCTAATGACTTTGCTTACCCTCGCAAGGGTGCAATTAGAAACACAACAACTCCACACGAAAAGAAACATCCGTCTACCTGAACCTCGCCCGTCATCAAGGAAACTCGTTAAAAACCTTAAGTTGTGTAACAACGTCATTTACAACCCGGTCTCGCAACTCATCAAACAAGAACTGTCTTGAAACCAAGTTATAAGTTGTTACAAAGCCCAACGTTTTTAAAGAATCGGCTCGACTTCGAGTTTATTCATAAAATAACTTTAATCCAAAATCACAAACACATCTAAGGGCATACTAAGGTCTACAAGAAACCTTACGTACCCAACTTTAACTAAAACTCCCAATGATTCCTTGCTCAACGAACAAGTGTGGATACTCAATTTATAAGACAAAAATTCTCAACCGAACTATAGGCCCAATCCATCCAAGGATCTCAAATGGTTCTACATAACTCGGTTCTAACTTGTCTTTCTTTCCAAACGTACTACACCTCTCCAAGGTGAGACCTTCAACCACCCATAACCTACCTGCATTAATTCAAAAGTTTCCTACTACTACCAAGTTAACTCCTTCAACAATTTGGCTGCCTCGAGCCTTTCCTGTATTACCACTATCTTGTTGGTTGTTTCTTGTACCAAATTCGATCCATTTAACTCAACCTCTCCAGTTATAGCCCATAAAATGGTAACCTACATTCCTTTTCATACCATGCTTCAAATGAAGCATATCCATACTCGAATGATAATCCCCACCTTAGGGAAAAACTCATCTCACATAGTGAGTATTCCAATTACTTTTAAAATCTACCATACTTGTTCTAAGCATAGCTAGGAATGGGGTGACTTAGTCAGTCTATTGACTACACCCAATCGTATCGTATCCTATACTCACACTTGGTAACTTGACAACAATATCCTTAGTTATCCTTTCCCACTTCTACTCGGGTAACTCAGGTTGTAGCAACAATCCTGAAGACCCTTGATACTCAACTTCCACTTCCAAATACGCTAAACACTTACTACCGCAACTAGCTATAACCTTCTTCATACTCAGCCATCGATTAGTTAACCTAAAACCACACAACATCGTATCCGCTCCGGATGGATAGAATACTTTGTCGTATACGCCTCTTCAATAGCCAAGGTCCTTACATCTCTCCAAATGGAGGTCCGAACCTTGTCTAACCAATATGAACCACTCTCTATCTCTTTTCACACTCGTTGGTCCAAGCCACGCAACATCCTATGTTGACGCGTTCTTTGCTTTGGACATCTTATCTTATGCCACCAACATCCTTTTCTCAAACCTTGATCGGATTGTAGTAAATCTAGCTCGAACTCATTCTTGGCTTCACTCCTTTTGATTAAAAGTGTGTTGGAGACATTCAAAATTCGTATAGATCACTATCCACGTCTTGTTCACTTAATGCCTTAAGCATTATATGGCAAAACCTACCACGTTAGTCATACAATCCTTCATAAGAACCTTCAATTGTCGCGACGTACCAGCAATCACCTTCTCTCTTTTCTAAGCCTGCTTCCAAATCCTTGCTTCGCGCGTCATAATATACTACGAAA
>BQNB010001241.1:129059-139754 GCA_026074375.1 Tanacetum coccineum
ATCTCGCGGATTCTGATCCTTTTTGTGTATTTATATTTATATTTACTTATTGATACATAAAAATAAGGGTGAGTTTGCGCCTGACCAATTAGTGTATAGTATCTTTTGGTTATTATTCTGGTTTTCTTAAGCCCTTAGTTAGTCTTAATGATAGTATTAATAAGATTTGAACATGTTTTGTTAAGTTTTGTTAATGTCTTTTACCAAATCTTCAAGTCTGCTAATTCATTGATTTATCAAAATGCTTATTTGATAAATTTTGCAAAAGACTGTTTGAGGTGTAGATTTTCATAATCAAAGTTAACTTCTAATGCAGCATGATGTATCTGTTTTCAGTCCATAGTATTTAGAAATGCAGTTTAAGCATTTTAGTCCAAATCAGTCAAGTAGTAGTATCTGTCTTTATCAGCTTTCTTTTCTAGCTTATTTCTTGTCCAATTTTCTTATTTCCTGCTTCTTTGTGTTCTTTGGTCATCAACCTCAATCTGTTTTTACTTTTTAACTTGAGTCTCATTGCTTATTGGTTCTAATTTTTAGCTTAAAAGTAGTGGTCTAAGTCCTTTAAACCCTCTTTAAGGTCTGCTGTCTTTTAGCTTAATCTGTTGCTTTCCATCTTATTTTTGCTCATTTTCAGTCTTAAATTCTTATTAGGTGTAGGTTTAGGTAAGTTTCAGCTTATTTGATTTTCTTTTTTTTTGCTTATTAGGTCCTAAAAAGTCCATTCAGTTTTAGCTTAAAAGCATATATCTCAATTTGCAAACTGCCAATTCTTTCAGCTTTTTCTCAGCTTATTTTTAAGTTTCAATAAAAAGTCTCTTAATTAAACTTGCTTATTTTTACTTGTTTTTTTAGCTTTTTCAAATAAAAAATTAAAAAAATGTTTTCAAAAAGGGGAAGCCACAGGGTTCGAACCTGTGACCTCCCCCTTATTACACAACACCTTAGCACACACACACATCACCAACTGCCCTAGGGTCTTTTTCATTTATGAGACTACCACATTTAATTAATATACTAAATTTAGATTTTGCTTATTCGAGTTTATTTGCTTATTTACTGCTTATTCTTTAGGCAGCTTTTCAAGTTTACATTTTTAATAGATTCTAATCAGTCTTAAGCACTTCTTATAATTTTTCTATAATTTTTAGAATTAGTTTAGTATTTTTAATCAATTTTCTAGATTAAAATAGTTTTTAATTCATAATAAATTAAATAAAAATTAAAAAAATATAATTCTTTTTCTGAAAATTATTTTTAGTCATTTAGGATTTATAGAAACTAAATTTGCATTTTTAGGGTTAAAATTTGATTTACTTGCTTAATTAGACGCGTTTTAGAATCCCGTTAACGTTTTCGTGTTTTATTGTTTTAATTGTTGCTTGCGTTTACATGTTTTTATGCGTTTTCATTTGTAGAAATAGAAACCAAATCAAAATCTTGAACTATTCAAATCACGCGATCACGAGCTTAACCGATTTTCAATTCGCACCTCGTCGGGATACGACTCGGGAAGGTTTTGAATTTTACTTTGGATAAAAGTAACTTTCTTAAAACCTTACGGAATACTTATTACTATACTATTATTGATAATTGGTATTTTAGTTATATATATATATATATATATATATATATATATATATATATATATATATATATATATACTATTATATTAAGAATCATCCGTCAACCAATTATCATATTGTTTCAAAATTTATTGTAAACATAGTCTTAAATAAAACAAAACAAAGGTCATTTCCACACAAGTGTTGTATTCATAAATTATTTCAAAATAGTTTCTCCAAACACCATCAAGATATACTTCATATGGTTTTCTTAATTTCGACATTTAATATACAAATATTGATACTCAAAACAAGTACAAACGTAATACCAAAGAGATTGTAAAATACGTTAAGACTCTAACCAATTTTTATCCGTTTGGGAAAGCGAATAGAAAGTATTCATGCACCATATAGTCAGGAAATAACAGTGAGCGAACCTTGCACATGTGTATTTCAATCGAAGGACAATTACAACCAAAAGAAGAACGTAAAGACTAATCCGTACTTACGATCAAGAGAAAAATCATAGAAAAGCGTCGGTACTAACATGCCGCAACATGTTACGAAAACGAAAGGATATAATAAGAACGGAGTCATGATCCGCACTAATATGTTAGGAACAATTAATGCTTAAAAGAAATTTTTGATACTCATTAGAGTAATAGTCAGTACCACGAAAGGGAAACTGATGAACGTACCAATGATCATAAGAAGCAAATAAGAAAAAACCAATATTCTTCAAGATGCCGAATACAAAGTTTGATCACTCACATAACGTAATGGCTAATTAAGGGATGTAAAATGAGGGTTATATATATCCGGAGACGGATAATCGATGAAGCGAACAACTCCATTAATCGTAATAATTGTTATTAACTAGTATCCGGGGTATCTAGGCAAAGCGAGAGATCAAAAGGAAAACTTACTAACTTCATAAACTATTTCAACCTATGTGTAATATACATCCATCTCATCTTACAATACCAACTACAATCAAACCCAATCATATGTAGTCATGGTCACAAGTCTCTACGTGTGTGATGCTCTTTATAATTATGTTGGCCACCATAATTATAATTGCATCATTTCACATGTATATTTTTTTTGGTATTTAGTCACATACAATTAAGCATAAAGTGGCCAAAAGTGTTAATAAGTGTGACCATATGCTGTTTAAAGTGAAAAAATGTGTAATTTGTGTGGTTATTGATCATCCAATGGCCACATGAATTTTATGTTTGTGTGACCTTTTGTAATATTTAGTCACATAAAACATGTTTTTTTTGGGTATTTAGTCACATACAATTAAGCATAAAGTGGCCAAAAGTGTTAATAAGTGTGACCATATGCTGTGTAAAATGAAGAAATGTGCATTTTGTGTGACTATTGATCATCCAATGGCCACATGAATTTATGTTTGTGTGACCTTTTGTATTATTTAGTCACACAACGAATTAAGCAAACAATGACCAAAAGTGTTAATAAGTGTGACCATATGCATCTTTTAGTCACATTTAAGAAATCAATAATATATATATATATATATAGTAGGGATCCGGTGAGAATTAAAAGTATAATGAGAAGAATAAGAAGGATTTCTAGCCACACATTTTAAATAGGAGAGAGAATTTTAAGGGGAGATGCATCCATTTTTGTAGGTGCATCTAAAATGTGTGGTTGTGGTTTCTTCTTATCATTCTCATTTTAAGTTTTCTTCTTATTTGATCATAACTCTCTCTCTCTCTTTATATATGTATATATATATATATATATAGGGTGAGGTTCTTTTCAGAACCAAATGAATGTACAGAACTGCGAGAACCAACATCAACCAATCAGAATTTTTTAAATATTTATTTTTATTGTTTATTTCAAAAGGGTATAATTGTAAAATTACCTTTTTATTTTTTTTTAATTATTTTAATATAACGTTTTTTTTAATTCCTAAATTTTATGAATTTTTTTTTAATTTTTTGCAGCATGCATGTTTTCAAAAGGTAATGTGCACATGTGTTTTTTTAGATAATGTAATTTTACATGTGTTTTTTATGTTCAATTGCTTAAACCTCTAATGTGTTTTCCTTAAACATACTATACATGAGTGCATGAAATTGCAAACAAAAGTATTTAACATGTAACGTATACAACTCAAAACAAAAATATTACACACAAAATTTAAAATCATGTGATATAAAATTCAAATACAAATTTCTAAAAGTAAAGAATAAATGAAAGTTTCGCTAATGTATAGACGTGTCTACCAATATTTAACACAACCACATTTGTTGTTGCCGTATATGCACATGTATTTTTTTCTCATTAGACACTCTCGATTTCTTTGTATGTATGTGCGCATACGAGTTCATCCATACGCCCTTCTATATGTGTACTCGAGTTAGTCTATGTGCACTTGTATCTACTGTGTGCACTTGTGTCTTCACTTTTTACATCTTTATCAAAACTATATCATCACTCGATAGTACGTACAAAACACATGTGCACTCCTCATAATTTCATCATACTCGTACCTGTTACCAAAAACAATTAATAAACGAATTATTTAATTATAACAGTTAACAAAACACATATGCACAATCCTTACCTATATCAAATGATGCAAACGAATTTAATTAAACAAGTAGTTTTACATATATGCATAATCTAACAAAACACATATGCACACTCGATGACATTTATAACCAAATACAGTAGCATGCTGCCATTGTCAAACAACGAATTAAAATACTGTTAATAAATAAATTACATACCATAAATCTATTTTCTAGACTAAATTTATATCTACGAACAAAGAATTCTAATAAAAATTAAATAATACTTAAAATTAAGCAAATCAAAAAACATTTGTAAAGTACAAACACATTCAATTCACCAAATAAAAACTCATACTCTATTAAAATAATATGTCTTCGAATACGAGATAAGGCATTGTGAAACCCAGATTAATTAGTTTCTCCCATGTGATAATACATCTACGTTATAATTTGAATGAGTCAAAATAAAATATAACAAAAATGGTTTATAAACAAATCTAAATTCCACCCCTTGATATAATAATTAGTAATTAAAGCTCTTAATATTTTAAACCATCTAATTGATAATTAAACAAATATCAATGGAATCTGAATACTAATAATCGGGTGAAGATCCTGAGTAGCCGATATGTTTGGGTTCTTAAGGCCCATGAACTAAATACAAACAACCGGTTGCTACGTTTGACATAATCGCAAACGTCAAAAATATAATTGACACAATCCCGTATTGAATCCATGTTTCCAAACAAATATCAAATTTAAATAAATAATAATCATACCGCGATTGAGATCAAACTGATGCGTTAATAAGCGAGATTCAGGACGAAATACGACACCAACAAATAATAACAAGCAAAAGAATCCGCGCGTTGCGGCGGGGCTAATTTTTTCCCAAATATTTTTTTTACGTTTCGGGGGTTTTTTTTGGGCGATGCGTTATGGCGGGGCTAATTTTTGATATTTTCTTTTTTTGTATGATTCGGGGAAAAAATTTTGCGTTCGGATGGGCTAATTTTTTCCCGAATATTTTCTTTTTTTTGGACGGTTTTGTAAATTTTTTTACGGGAATTTTTGTGTAAGAAAATCATAAATAGTTAAAAGGTGAGGGTCCGTTTTGTATTTTTTTTACTTTGGGCCAGATTTTAGGCTATTTTTGGGGTGTTTTTTTTGGCTAATTTTTCCCGGATATTTCCTTTTTTTGTACGATTCGGGAATTTTTTTTTGCGTTGGGACGGGTTAATTTTTTCCCGAATATTTTTTTTTTTGGACGGTTTTGTAAATTTTTTTACGGGATTTTTTGTGTAAGAAAATCGTAAATAGTTAAAAGTTGAGGGACCGTTTTGTATTTTTTTTTACTTTGGGCCAGATTTCAGGCTAATTTTGGGCTAGTTTTTTTTTTACTTTGGGCCAGATTTTATGCGAATTTTAGGCTAGTTTGTCGACAAATGTGTATATTAGTAATAATTTTTTTATATTTTTTTATATGGCTATGTGTTGGGTCATGTTTAAAGTGTTGTTTTTTTTGCATTTTTAATTATTGTTTTTTTTAATATAATGGGTTTTATGTTTGTGACCTATATTCGATTATTTTCAAGTTATAGGTATCGAAGATGTTTCCGCGGGTATTTTTTTCAGAACAAATAATGTACATAACTGCCAGAACCAATCACAACCCTTTATTATTTAATCAATGGCTATTAAGACTTGTGGCATAATCTTAATTAATATATAAGTACTTGGTGTAACACCCTCGAAATCTGAGTATGCAGCGATGTTGATATTTCAGAAGCGTTACATTATTGGGTCAATAGCACAAAGATCTAAGAACGACTTATAAAACGTGTTGTTTGAAAAGATACATTGGATTATTTTAATTTTTTCTTTTTATTTTAAAAGATTTTTTTTTTTTTTAGATTTTTTATTGTTTATTAACAAATTACTTGTTTGTTACTAAGCTCATGCCTCAAATTGTTCCACACACATAAGATAAAGATTCGGTTTATAACAATTTGTCCCAAAGTGTAATTAAGACCCCAAACTTAAGTGTTGACTTTCAATTATTGACCCAATGTATCATCGCACCTCGTGCCTTATTGACCTCGAAAAAACCTGCTTAAAACGTCAACATTAACGTTGGTGATAATGTCGGTGCGTGTACCAAGTGATTTAAAACGACAAGGACTTAAAATGTTATATCCAAGATGAAAGCTTGGTCTCCAACGTGAACAACATACCCTATATACGAAAATATAAGAAAACGATACGTAAACTTCTAAAGAAAACATAGCAACTTGGCTTGGGTGCGTGTATACAAGGTTAATGAACGATTGCATGTCACGGGTCGCGATTAGAAAATGTAAAACACGTTGTTTTGGTGCTAGATGATTTAATGAAACCATACGAGATACTAATAAACCTCTCGGACCCAAACAAACCCAACCAAAAAGGCTAAAACTCCTAACGAGCCTCTACCGAGCCCAACAAGGCCCAACGAAAGCTTATTAATAAGCCGCGGCTTATTAATAAGCCACTCGGGCTTAATCATAATTTGAAGTGCTCATTTTGCCTCACATAGGGCTCCCGTCTTATCTAGAGACTCATTCGAACCTTTGATGGGCTTTCTAGCCCACTAACGGGCCCAGCAGAAAGGAATAAGCTCACAATAAGCAGTGGATCACACCGTTAAGTACCTAAGTAAGTACGGTCAAGTCTTAGTTTACACATTTAAGCTAACGACTCATTGTATAAACTAAATCCCATTTTAAGTTTATATATACCGTTATCACTTGTGTGGTGGTGCACAAGATTATTGTATTTATAATTCCGATGGTTTTCGAGAAACGTGAAATTGTTTCCGTTTAATAAATATATCATATTTATTACTTTTCGATAATACTATTTAATTATTACTCGAAACATAAACGTATATATGTTAATATATATATTCCGTTTGTACTCGCTTAAGTTTATAAACCAAGACTTTTGTTTTATCAAAGTAAATCATAAGTTTCTCGGGTTTACGGTTTTAGTCCCTTCGTCTTATAGTTTTTATTTATTTACAAGTGAACCTCCAAGTTTTAATATTATTAAAACTTATCATTTATTTTCAATAGTTCACAACTCTAGCCCTTATTTACCTAGTTTCGTGATATGACGAAAATGGTCCTTATGGTTTTATAGTTTTCGAAAAGTGACGAGTTCTAACCTTATACTTTTCGTTAATTACAATATCAGTCCCTCTAGTTTTCGAATTTAACTTAAAGGTTCAATTTGAGTCCTTACCGTTTAGATATTTACGAACTTCGTCCTCATAGTTTATGAGTTTTCAATATACGACTTTAACATTTTATTCAAGTTTCGAACATGGCAAAATTAGTCCCTCTACTTTCGGTTTTCGTATTTTGACCACGAAAAAGGTTTAAAATAGTTTTAAGTTGCTTTTTATCCTTAAAATAGATCATAAAAGTTGTTCGGCTTAAAAATAAGCTATTCGAGCTTATTTTTGGCTTAACGGGCCTTATTGGGCCCGTTAAGGTCCGTTTAGCTTTCTAGAGGCCCGTTATAGTATTAACAAGTCTAAATGTTTCCAATAGGCTCAGTAGGGTCTGTTAAGCTGTAAATAAGCTCGAGGAGCTTATTGTAGCTTATTGGGCCCGAAAGCCCAATAGCTCACTCGACAAACACCCTTAAAGGTTTATGGGCTTTGCTAGTTCCTTTTCAATTTATATTAAGCTCAAACGAACTGTTTGTATTTCGGCTTATTTAAAATAAGCTAATAAGCACTTCTATTGGGCCGGTTTGGGCTTGTAAGGCCCGGATAAGGTTTTAAGGTGTTCCGTTGGGTCCATTGGGGTCCATTAAGTACATTTAAATCTATTAGGCTTATTGAGCCCTCATAAGATCATCAATAAGCTGCCCGAGCTTATTGTGAGCTTATTTGCTCATTTAGGGCCCGTTAATGGGCTAGAAGGCCCATTAAGGGTTCGGTTGTTCTCAACGAGCAATATCAAGCCCAAAGGGGTCCAATGTCATTTCTAGTTCTTATAAACGTTCGAATGGCTTATTAATAAGCCGTGGCTTATTGCACGTGCCTTATAGGGTTCGTTGGGCCTCCATAATGGGCCGTCAAGTCCGTTAAGGGTATGGGTTGTTTCTCTAAGTACTTTTAGGTCCATGCGAAACTAATAAGCACCCCTTGAATCTTAATAAGCTCGTAGAGCTTATTCATAAGCCGAAAGCTTATGGGCTATGGCCTATTGGGCCTGTTGGGCCCGCGTGTGGGTCGCATGGGTTTAACGAAGCTACATGTGACCCGTTAGGCTTCCTAGTGTTTCTTAGGGCTCGTGAGTATGCTAGTAACCGATGTGAGCTTATTCCACATGTGTAAGGGTCGGGTTCGCCACATGCATACGTTGGGTAAGGTCGAATGCATGTTCCCTAGCCTTAGTGTTATGTTCACAACGAAAGTTTACGTATAGACTTCTTACATTTTCGTGCATAAGGTTCTTGTTAATATGTTTACGTGTTACACGTTTCCTATGCATTCTAAATCACCACATATGTTGTTATACGCAATGGCATTTCGTACAATACATTCATTTGAAATTATCCCACTATTTATGTATTCAAACGCGACATGAGGAGAATAGTTAGCAAAGTATCATGTATAATAAGAACGTTATGGGTTCGAGTGTGACTTACAAGAGTCCTAGTGTTGTGGTTGACGAGTCTTGGATGTGTAGAATGCTAATCCAAATGTGTACACGATCGAACCAACCAACCCTAGCTCGAATAACCCTTGTGGGTACTTGTGGGTTCGAAATGGAAACGTGAGTGTGCTTGGTTGCGGTTTATGTATCCCGAATAAGAGAGATAGTGAATGTTTTAAGTGTTTATGAGATTAAGAAGTGTTCAAGTGTAGGTGTGAGAGTGTATTTATAGGTGATAAGCTTAGTTACATCTTTTAGTCCTAAACCAAGCCAAACCGTGCCCTAGGAGGTGGTTTTGTGATGTCTTAGCTAACTACACATTGTTTTGGCTAAACCACTCAAGTACATGTATTAATTAGTTAGTTGATGTACAAGATTTGCTAGATTAGGGAAATCTTATGACTTGGTGTGTTGTTTCCTTGCTAACCGCGACTAAGAAAGAGCAAGGGAAGCAAAAGGGGTATTAACCATTGGGTAAGGGACTAGTAGGAGACCATTAGGACATGTCTTAATGACTTAGGAGATGTACATGTACCCTTAAGTATCATTAGTTTGATTTGCTAGCTAGAAATCCACATGGGACGATTTGTTTATGGTTCTCTTGTTAAATTTCGGAAAATCCAATGATATCAACACAAGATTTTGTTTAACTTCGTGTCTAGGCGTTTAATACGGGTATTGGTTTGAGTCTAGGTAAGTCTAGGTATTTCCGGGGTACGTCCCAATGTATTTTATCGCGAAACGTAACCCTTTTTACGTGACCAACAAAAATAAAATACCTAAAGTACATAATTACCTCCCTAGTAATTTTATATTACTTGGTGGATGAAAACTTTAATTTATTTGACGACCGTTTACATTCCTTGATTATTTTTAGTCTACGCGATTTAGCTTAAAGGCAAATATTAAAAGTAAACGCGTATCGGACTAAAATAAATAGTGATCATTAATAGAGTCGTATAATGACATGAAAATGAGAAATGTTACAGTCTCCACCCGTTAAAAGAGCTTTGTCCTCAAAGCTTAAGACCTTGTAGTGGATGACGAAGCCCGGTTTGTGAAGAGTTATGGGTATTTTTGTTTGAACGAATCTTCACGTTCCCAGGTGAACTCGGGGCCCCGCCTAGAGTTTCAACGAACCTTAACCAATGGTATCCAGCTTTCAACGGGCTCTTCCACAAACTGGAGCTTATTTTCAACATGAATTCCTTCTAACGGCATGACTAATGGTTCATCGGCATAACATTTCTTCAGATTAGACACATGGAAAGTATGGTGAACTCTGCTCAACTCTTGAGGAAGTTCCAGCCTGTAGGCAACCTTTCCAACTTTTGCTAGCACTTTGAAAGGTCCGACATATCTCGGGTTCAGCTTGCCCCGCTTACCGAACCGTACGACTCCTTTCCAAGGTGAGACCTTGAGCATAACTCTGTCTCCAACTTCAAACTCCATCGGCTTTCGCTTCCGATTAGCGTAGCTCTTTTATCGATCCTGTGTCGCTTGCATCCTTTGCTTGACCAGGACGATCTTTTCCGTTGTTTCTTGGATTAATTCCGGACCAGTCAGTTGGGCTTCCCCAACCTCGGCCCAGCATACTGGTGATCGGCATTTTCGACCATACAGTGCCTCATACGGGGCGGCCTTTATGCTAGCGTGATAACTGTTGTTGTATGAGAACTCGGCCAATGGAAAATGCTTAACCCAGCCTTTGCCAAAATCAATCACGCAAGCACATAACATGTCCTCGAGAGTTTGAATGGTCCTCTCGCTCTGGCCGTCAGTTTTTGGATGATACGTGCTCATGCTAATATCCGTACCCAAAGCTTTTTGAAATGATCTCCAGAAATTTGAAGTGAATCTTCCATCACGATC